>MU226855.1:2010618-2040880 GCA_018584345.1 Thuja plicata | reverse complement strand
ATATATATAGATTCTTTCCTATTATTTTTTTGAAAACATAATAGGAATAGAAAGTAAACTTTATGGAATCAGATTTAATATGCATGCCTAAATAAATATTTAGCTATTTTTTTTTATTATGTTGGAATGAGTATGACTATGTTTGAAAAGCACATATATTTTGATGTTAGAAATTTTCCTTTTTTTTTTTCTTAACTTTCAGATTTTCAAATCAAACATAAAGAGCATACATTTGAGAGGAAATATATTTCTTTCCTTTCTTCGGTAACAATAATAAGCTAAAGAATATAACTATATTTATTCCTTAAAACCTCAACATGAAGGAAACTATATTTATTCATGAGATTTTTATAACAAAATGAAATTACAACACTAATGTTTACAAGTTGCTTTCAAGGATACTTAAGACAGCCACATGGCCCCTTTTTCTTTTTTTTTACAAAATCCTTTCTTTTCTAAAGTTGTACACACATTAAACCATAAGGCTTTTACAAAAATGATAACATGAAATTTAAATTTCTATCACTTCATTTACTTTTCTCCAAGCTCTTTCCCCACTTTAACGTGACTTTAATCCTTCAAATCTGCATTACAACACAAGAACAAGGAGAAACTTGAAACCATGGGGCAGCTCTCCACCCAACCTAGGCCTCTTATGAGGCCACCCCCGAGCTTGGGGAACCATACAAAGGTGGGGAAACACTCATACATCAACCACAACCTAAGAAACATGAAGATCTTTACATTTAACTCCCATTTCCCAAAGGCTTACACAAAGGAACAATTCATAGATGCTTCTTGGGGTGAAGTGGACCAAGTACCCAAGGGAGAAGGCCATCCAAATACATAAAAAATCTCAGCCTTCTCATGGCTGTCCAAAAACACATTCTTTCACATTTGCAACTCAATAAATACATACCCTTATGACCCCCAATAAAGTAACAATGAGGGAGGCCTCATGGAGCCCATACTCCATGCTTTTTCCCTCTCCACCTCGAGGAGAGACTCTACACCAAGGGCTGTCATAACACCTCCACCCCCAAGACTACTCTTCCCTCCCAAGGGTGAGTGAGTCTTGATAGTCCCATTAACAAAACATACAAAGGAAAACAAAGGGAAAACTTGCAACAACATCAAACATCCCAATAACAACAAAATTTAAGGCTTTCATCAAGTCCATCAAACACAAAAACAAAACATACATCAAGAAACACATAAGTTTACATGAGAGAAAGAGAGTGCATAAAGTTCCACCAACCTAAAATCCAAGCTTAAGGAAGAAAGTTGAAGAAGAGCTCCCTTTTAGCCAAATCCCTGCTTCCAAAATCCCCAACTCTAGCAATGTCCCTAAATTAGGGAGTGGGTGTTCAAACTCTCCAACTTGGAGAGTTCCCACTAAAAATCCCTCTAGAAAGCTCATGGGGAGAAGAAAAGTTCTCTAATTGGTCCCTCTTCCCTACACTCTTACACCTTACCAAAAATGGAACTAAGGAAGGAAGCTTCAAAAAGGTGAAATATGTTCTAACACAAATGAGGAAAGATGTTCTACCCAAGTCAAGTCTCACAATAGTTGATTTTCATCCAACTTGGGAAATCAACTTTTTGGAAGGGTCACATGGTCAAATAGGGGCTATCCTAGGTTTAAAAAGGCCCTTAACTACTGGTATAACAAGTGGGCTACCTAAAAATGACCCCAAAACACCCCTAGACACTTCACAACCCCTCTAAAAGTCCACTCTAAGAGTAATTTCGAAATTTCAATGAGGTGACCACACTCCCATCTCCCAACCCAAGGTATGCATATGGGGATTCACAAATGTACTGATCTAGGTAGGTGGACAACCATTCCCAAGTTGACATGTCATGGCCTTAAGTACAAAACACAAGTGTCAAATGACACACAAAATTTACACATCACTAGGCCATGTCATATCCACTTAGGCAAAAATCACAAAGAATTTAGAAATACATTAAAAGATTACACTACTACAATCATCCAAATACATTTACGAATAAATTTACGAAACAACAAGGTCTTGTCTTTTATTAGATGCAACTTTGGCTCAAACCGAGTTCACATTTCCCTTTGTTTGGTTCCCTAGATAAAATACCATGGTTTCTTACTTGCACACTCAATTCAAATATCAGTAGTCTGAGAAAATAAATATGCATCATAAAGAGATAAGCAGTATTAAGAATATAAGGACATCATCAATATACTAAGTTATTACTAAAGATCACAAGATTACATAATTCTCATTTTAAGCATTTATCATAAGGTAAAATTCACATTGCAATAAATTGAAATTCAACATTTAAATCAAATAAATCCAAATCTCATCAATAACCATAACATAATCATAATGAGTTTCCAAATCAATAGTCTTAGAATAAAGATTCATAATAGAAAACATAATATATTCCATAAGGTGCATCATAAAGCATCATGTGTCCATACATCCAAAATAATCAAATCCATGGCATAAAGCATAAAGCCCATAATGTCTATAGCGCATCAAAAGAAAAGTATCATATGCTAAATCTATCATAAGTAGAAAACTAGAAAACTACGATGGGGTTCGGGGTGAAGTCTCACATGTGCCTTGATGCTTTCTCATCTTGGAGCAGGTGTTTGGTGCTTTTTGGGAGAAGTGTTATTAGTTGTTGTTGGGTATGAGCATTTTAAGAGGTTGTGCTATATTGTTCTCATGCCCTTCCTCCCCTATCTCTTTTTTTGGTTTTCTTCTACCCTTCTGTAGTGCTCTTGTGTAGTTGTTGGTTGCATTTTTTTATAGCTCTATTGGGCGTGGTTTGGTGTGAGTGAGTTAAGAGGATGTACTTTAATGTGCTCCCCCCCTTCCCTTTCCTCTTTCGATGTTGGGTCCCTTCTAACATGTTGCTCTATTTTGTGATAGGTAATTTATTTTTGGCTTAAGAGTTGTTGGTTGTGGAAGGATGTGAGCATTTTAAGAGGTTGTCCTCTATTGTGATAATACAAGTTCTATAAAAATTTCAAAGAACCTTGTGATGTATGCTAAGACAAAGCAGCTATTAAGTATCATTACTTAATGGAATAAGTTCAAGAGAAACATGTGATACTGGAATATGTACAATTCCAAGAACAACTAGCAGACATATTCACAAAACCATTACCAAAAGATACATTTGAGTACCTGAGGAATAGACTAGGGGTTCATCCCTTGTCTACTAGTCACTAAGCTGACTAGGAAGTTGTATCAGCCTACATATTATCAGAAGACTAATCATGTTGATGCAAGCTAAGAAATGGACTGCAATGATATATTAGTACACTGAAGGTACTTATCTAAGATACACACCAAAGATGTTGTTGGCTACTACAAAGTTGTATATTTTTTTTGGCATTGCTATCAAAGGGAGAGAGAGATTCAATGAAATATCAAATATCCATCAGGGATCAAATATTCATCAGGGAGAAGAACATCCAAAGCGAGAGAAATATTCAATGAAATGGAGATTAAGATTCAATGCAGAGAGATATTCAATTAAATAACCATTCATCAAAGGGAGAGAATTGGAGAAGAGATTCTACATAAAAGGGAGAGTATTGGAGAAGAGATTCTACAGAAAAGGGAGAGACATAATTGCTACACCTATCTATTGAAGTGAATGAAGAAAGGGCGAGCACACATTAGAATCAAATCTAAGCTAAAAGAGCTTACCATGATTCAGATATTTTAATTGGTTATAGAATAAAAAGTTTGGTATGTTATGGCATCTTTTACACTGCATATTTCATAGTATGTTGCCATAAACGCCAAAAAGAGAGATTGATGAACTATAAGTGATTGAATGTTTGAAAATGATAAGTTGATGATCACCGAGGTTCAAAAGTAAATGGAAGACATTAAATCAGTTAATGTATTGTATTGTCATTGATGTCAACTTGATATAGTCTGATTGTTCATATACATATTGGTCATAACCCTGAAAAGATGAAGAGATGGAGTTTATGTGGTCGGTAAAAATTAAAAGGTTTGTATACACCGAGGGACAATATACACTGAGGGACAATGAACACCAAGTAGTTCATAGTGTATATCGAGCACCATAGTAACCGAGCAAGTGTTACCAAGAAAGAGATAATTACTGAGCATAACTAAAGTTGTTACCAAGCATAACTAGAGTTGATGACCAATCATAAATGAAGTTAAAGAATGACAAAACTACTTAGCTGGCAGAGCTATAATTAGGGATTATGTGATTTATTGATTTATTTTCAACTTCAGTTAAACTAAACCATGAAAGAGATTTAAAGCAAGTTTTAATCACATTTATCAAGGAGAGATCTACGGAATAAAACTAAACCAGAGAATTACGGGATAAAGAAATCACAGTGAGTTTTATTGATCAAGAAGTGATCTATGACAAAAATAAGGAGATTGAGAGGCTAATCATGTCTATATAAAGAGACAAGGAATTCATTATGAAGAGAGAAGAATGTTGAATATATTCTGGTGAAGATAGAATTATTCATGTAGATCTAATCATATAGGATGAAGAACAGAGCTAAGGAATTCTGCAAAAACTAAGCAATAGAGGACATAGCGTTCACTGAACAGAAAAAAGAATGAAAGAAAAGGAACTGAAGCACCCATTGATCAGAGAGGTATTATTGGACTAACAATAGATCTGAATATTTGGAGGTTAAATTTGTATTTTGAACAGATCATTTATTGTATAAGTTTAACCATTGATTCAAAAAATCTCTTAACCAAGTGGGATTTAACAGTCCTTATTATATTGAGATACTCAAGAGTATCAAAAGATTTTCCTTTTGATAGCATAGTGAGTGCTAGGTCAAAAAATAAACTATTGGTTTTACATCCTCTAACAAGGTTGCACTTAACAGTGTGTTGTAATCTTTAACATGGGTGGATCTTCACTAAGCTCACTTCAGAAGAGTGAAAATATTTTGGGTTACCAATCCCAGGTGGTTTTTCCCATATTGAGTTTCCATGTTAAAAATCTGTGTCAAATGTGTATATGTTTCATTGCATTGATATTTTTCTTTACACAATATTCAAACTTTGGTTAACTCTAGGTTTATTTGTTGCTACTCAGTAAAGTCTAGAAAAGATAAATAGTATATCTTGCCGAGCTGTTTATATTTGTTAGAATTATTTATCTCATACATCTTGATGATTGGGCATTGTAAGATAACTAATGGAATTTATTTTAGGTATAATTTTTGGATTGGATGTTTTGGAATTATTTTTAAGGCCACTGATCCCCCCCTCTCAATTATTCTAACATTGGGAATCCTACCATTTCGAGAAGACCACTATCTGCTACCTTGTGCAACATATATCCCTCTTCTGCATTTCTAAATCTATGCACCACCACTACAATTTCTAGATTCACCAAAGACGTGTGCGAAATTTCTAGCATAGTACTAACCAAATGGATATTCACTAAGCTCACTTCAGAAGAGTGAAAATATTTTGGGTTACCGGTCCTAGGTGGTTTTTCCCATATTGAGTTTCCATGTCAAAAATCTGTGTCAAATGTGTATATGTTTCATTGCATTGATATTTTTCTTTACACAATATTGAAACTTTGGTTAACTCTAGGTTTATTTGTTGCTACTCAGTAAAGTCTAGAAAAGATAAACAGTATATCTTGCCGAGTTGTTTATATTTGTTAGAATTATTTATCTCATACATCTTGATGATTGGGCATCGTAAGATAACTAATGGAATTTATTTTAGGTATAATTTTTTGATTGGATGTTTTGGAATTATTTTTAAGGCCACTAATCCCCCCCCTCTCAATTATTCTAACATTGGGAATCCTGCCATTTCGAGAAGACCACTATCCGCTACCTTGTGCAACATAGATCCCTCTTCTGCATTTCTAAATCTATGCACCACCACTACAATTTCTACATTCACTAAAGACATGTGCAAAATTTCTAGCATAGTACTAACCAAATGAGTGGCCTTCTCTATCTTTGGGAGCTTAGGGTGGAATAGAGACATTTTACAAAAAAATACGAACGGAAAAATAGCAAGAAAAATTGTACAAAAAAATTAGAAACAACGACGTTTTAGAGAAAAAGTTTTCCAAACTCACCTTTTTCGTTTACATGCAGGGCTCTATTGTTTATCCTACCTCTCATCTGCCACACTTTTCTTCAACATAATGTATATTGAATGACTCTATAATATTGATGAGGGTTACTTATGGTAAGAAAAGATTTGTTGAAGATTGAGCAAAAGTACAATCCATAATTTCTGCACATGTGGAGTGACATAGAATTGACAACTTTGTTGCTTTCTAATTAGTTCAAATTTTAAGGCATATGTGTGTATTAATGTTTCATGATTACCTTTGTTCTCCAACTTTCTAGTATATTAATTAATGTACCTTGACACGCATGATGGATGACAGCTAGCTCTAACTATCTAGAAAATGCTTGATATCGCTTGAAGGAGAAGATGAACTTGAACTATGAACTAAATTTTTTGAAGTTCAAGTTCAAGTTCAGTCAAAATTCAAGACCAGAAACTAACAAGCATGAAACAACATGAGAGACCAGACTTAGCAAGGAACTTTGATCCTTCAACTTGAACTTTCATAAGTTCAAGTTCAAGTTCAGGAATGAACATTACTAAAACAAAACCGAGACCCAACAATAAGACTTTAACACGACTATCCACTTAATGTTGATTTAAATTTTGAAACTAGATTAGGAACTAAGGGAGTTTCAAAGAAGATGATTCGACAATGACTATTACACATGAACGGGTTGCACATGAAAAAAATTTCGCAAAGGATATTACATGAGTAACAATGACCATGACCATAAGAAGGTCTTCCACAACAAGAAATGAGGGTTCATCTAATCCTAACTCCTAGGTGCTCCCGCATCATTGTGCCTTGATGCTTTCTCATCTTGGATCAGGTGTTTGGTGGTTTTTTGGAGCAGTGTTATTAGTCGATGTTGGGTGTGAGCATTTTAAGAGGTTATGTTGTATTGTGCTGATGTCCTTCCTCCCCTCTCTCTTTTTTTTGGTTTTCTTTTGCCCTTCTGTAGTTCTCTTGTGTAGGTGTTGGTTGGATTTTTTTGTAGCTTTATTGGGCGTGGTTCGGTGTGAGTGAGTTAAGAGGATATACTTTAATGTGCTCCCCCCTTCCCTTTCCTCTTTCAATGTTGGGTCCCTTCTAACATGTTGCTCTATTTTGTGATAGGTAATTTCTTTTTGGCTTAAGATTTGTTGGTTGTGGAAGGATGTGAGCATTTTAAGAGGTTGTCCTTTATTAGGCTCACCACCTTCCCTGTCCTCTCTCTATTCTAGCTATCATTTTCCTTGATAGTTCTTCCTAGTGCAGGTGGTGGGTTGTTCTTGGTTGTAGTATTTTTGGTAGAGTTTCAATGTCAGGGTTTATAGAGGTCGAGTATTGACGAGCTCATACCCTTGTTGCCCCTCTCGCTACAATGGGTTCGTTCTCCTCTATTGGATTCTCCTATCTTGGCTACAATTCTATCAAGGTGGAGGGGACTCTTATGGAGGTGGAGCTATGTGTGGCTAAGAAGTTATGTCTACTCTTGGTTTGCCTTATCTTGTCTTTCCTTTTGAGGTGGTGCTGATTTCTATTTAGGTTGAATGTAGCTATGTAGGTGAAGGGTTTTTCGGGAGTATGTGTTCCATGTTGAATGTTTGGCGAGCATTTCAAAACCCAGTGATCTTCTTCTTTCCCATAGTTGCTTTGGAGGCTTGCTTGTGTTCCAATTGTTCTTCATATTTTATCTTTATGTCTGTGGTTTTTAAGGTATTGGGAGCTTTGTTAAAACCCAATATATTAGGTTATGAGTGCTTGGAAAAACCCATGGCTTTCGAAAACCCTTTCTTCTTGTTTTGGAGGCTTCGACTTGTTGTTGATGTAGCTTGAGCTTTGTCTGTTTACTGTCTTTTATGTTGCTGACTTTATATTGATGGTGGAGTTGCTGTGTATTTTTATTCTTTCCTTTACAAATATTTGTTTGTGGATTCCAGATCTCACCAAAATCTACTTATACAAATTTCGGGGTCCTTTCAAAACCCATTAAACCCTAACAAAAAACATGAAAATGAATACATTTCACCACAAATCTTTTAGTTTAAACAAAATTGAAAAAATACAAAATTGATTATTACATCATATTATTAATTGTTTTAATTAGTTATGATCACATTAATATTATCAAAATAATAATAAAACATTAAAAATTTAGTGAAATTATATCATCAAATATTATAGCAGATTCCGAATATACGAATGAAATATCCAATTCTCGACAATAAAATTAATCAAACAGCTTGCGCGCATTGTTATCTGGCTGAGCGTACGTAGGAATGAATATACCATTCACGAAATCGAATATTATCTTGATAACGTGTACTTGGCCGGCCGTTAATTATAGTTATTGTTTTTCCTCCTGATGTCAACATGCACTGTATTTGGTCATGGGTGTAGTCGTTGTCTATATTTTCAAGTACGGGAAAACCTATAGATGGAAACGGGTGTAGTCTGTCGTTTTCGGTGTCTTTAAGTAGGCAAAAACGTTCAACCAGACTATAGAGATTGGTTTTACATGTTCATACAATTTGCAAGGGGTAAAGGAAGGAATGCACTTACTTAGTTACAGTCATTAAGCGTGTGGGAGGACTCAATAATGGAAGTTTATGTGGCTGTAGGAAAGGAGCTGCTAGAAAACCTCTCTACTGTAAAATGGACTCTAAATAACAATTCAGTTGACTCTCTAGTTTTACTTCATGTTCAGCTTCCGATTACCACCATTCCATCGCCTTGTAAGGGTTTCACTCAATTTGGATTCAAGCTTGTGTCTTTTTCATCCGCTTAAGAATTCTGTTTCTTTTAATTGCAGTTGGGAAAATTCCTGTCAACCAAGTAAATAAGAGTGTGCTGGAGGCGCATGAGGAGGATGAGAAGCAAAAGTTAAACGATTGCATGGAAATTTACTTGCAGATTTGCTCCGAAGCCAAGGTATGAATCTCAAACCTTCAATTAATAAAATGACACCCGACTTGTTACTTTCACTTTCGAAGATAAAGGCTTTCCAAAACGAAGTGTCTGAAATGCTTTGATATAATTATGCAACAGGTGAATGCAAATGTTTTGATAGTTAAGAAGGCGGATGTGTGCAAAGGACTTGTCGAAATGGTTAAAGAGATGGGTATAAAGAAGCTTATCATGGGGACATCATCAGCAGGCGGCGCAAAATCTAAGTATGCGGAACAGTATTCTAGTTTACATCATCACCAGGTTTTATCAATTCAGCGATAAGTTTCTAATTCTACTCTGTACAGGAACTCCAATCTGCAACGGCCAGGGAAAACGGGCTACGTCCTAAGGAACGCAGGGAACTCCTGCGACATATTAGTCGTGTGTACAGGAAAACTTCTAATAGTGAGGAAAAGATCTGTCCCGGATAATGGTCAGTAATTTATCTGTTTTTGCAAACAGTTATGTCCCTTTATTACAGCTGAAACTTATAAGCACTATCGTTGCCTGCTAATGTGATTTTCATCAGAGGATTTTGGTCAATCATTTTCATTCCAGCCAAATTTCGAACCAGACTTGGCGGCTGCCTTTGAATCTCCTGATATTAGAAATTTTTCAGTTGCGAGAGGGTTTACGGTAAACGTTGTGGGAGATTGTACGCCTGATTTTGCCGACGAAGTGGAACAATCTCGTTTTGAAGCGTCGTTGGAAATAGGGGTCGCGACCAGTGAACATTCTTCTGATATGAAACTGGCAGAAAGTCGACAAATTTATAGCGAGGAAACTCAAGAATCTCCAGTATTTTCTCACCTTAAGCAATCTTTAGCTCTTGACATCTCTCTTTAAAAAATAAAAAAATCTTATAAAATACAAATGGATGGAGGGTAAAGCCTTTTCTGGATTTGATTGTGTATAATATTTGTTTATCAATATTTCAAATTGCCTTTAGTAATTTAGTAATCTATTAGGATGAGAAGAGCTGGAGGAAACAATATTTTGTTTCCTCTAATTCTTGTTCTATGATAGATTACAGAATGTGATTTGAAATCTTGATACAAAATATTATACAAAATCGAATCCAGAAAAAGCTTTACTTTCTAAATGATTAATTGTAAAAATCTCTTCACGATAAAATACAAATATTCAAATTGAAATGCAGGCGGAGAGGACAGATGCTGAAACGCTGAAATTTCTGTTCACGGACGCGTTCGAAGTGGCGTGGAATGCAAGGCGAGAAATGCGAAGAGAGACCGTACGGCGTAACAATGCAGAGGCGGCTGCCATGAAATCAGCTCGCAAGGTACGGACCTACTTTATCTATTCTATTATTCGAGACGCAATTGCTGGGGTTGGGGTAAAAAAGCTTTGAATTTTCGTGTATACATCAGTTTACAGCCATTGAAGCTGCCTTACAAGACGCGATGTTGGTCTCAAAAATGAAAGACGAGTATTGCCAAGAGTTAACGAGGAGGGTGAAGGAAGTGGAAGAGGAGCTTCAAGCAGAAGTTGACAGCAGAAGATCACTCGCTACACAAGTCGCGAAATTCTCTCATGAACGTGACCAAGCTGTCCAGGAGCTACGCGCCGTAGAGCAGAAGCATATAGCTGTGGAGATTCATAACTATCGCATTTTGAAAGAAATTAAAGAGCTTCAAGACTTGTTGCATTCTAAGTCTCGCCTGAAAAGTCCCTCCTCTTGTAACGAGGAATTCACCAAATATCCCACGGAGGACATCAAATCCGCAACAGGAAATTTCTCCGACCATTCGAAACATGGACAAGCAAAGGTCGCCCTCAAAATAGTCTGTGAGAACAGCTTGCAGAGGCCCCAGGAATTCCAACGCGAGGTATACACATAAATGTACTATAAACCACTTCACATTTTTTTTCCCCCCATTTTTCCCCAATCGCAGATACTTTATAATCTTCTCTTCGCAGATCGATATTTTGAGAGAAATTCAGCATCCTAATCTAGTGAAGGTCGTCGGAGCGTGTTTCAAGCAAGGATGTATACTTTATGAATATATGACAAATGGAACCCTAGCAGATCGCCTGAGCTGTAAAGACTCAACGCCGCCCATCCCTTGGCAAATCAGAATTCGCATTGCAGCGGATGTGTGCTACGGCTTACACTACTTACACAGCTTAAAACCAGATCCAATAGTCCACCGTGACCTTAAGCCTGAAACTATTTTCCTCGACAAGAATTATGTAGCCAAAATCAGTCACATCCGCCTTGCTCGTCCTTTGTCACCAGATCTACAGAAAGAACCGGAGCTACACGGTATATTTTTCTACATGGATTCTGAATACCTGAGAAACAGGAAATACTCGACCAAATCCGACGTTTACAGCCTGGGAATGATTTTACTTCAGCTTCTCATGGGGAAACCGGCTTCGGGACTGGTAAAGGAGGTTGAATGTGCGCTAGAAACTTCCAAGTTGGATGAGGTTTTGGATTCTTCAGCCGGTGAATGGCCGTTCGCGCTGGCTACTCAACTCGCTGTTCTTGCTATACATTGCACGGAAGGAGTCAGAAATAGACCAGACATTCAGCCAACTGTGATGCAAATGCTGGATAAGCTTCGAAATTTTACGGTTGTTGCCCCTGAAATCAGCAGACCTGGAAACGCCAAAGAAACACATCTTCCGGGCTTCTTCCTCTGTCCAATATTAATGGCGAGAATCACTTTCCTCACTTCTGTTTTCACTTATTAATGCTCTAAATACCTGAACTGTAAAGAGTTTCTCTAACATTACTTGCGTTTGTTTTGAAATTTACAGACCGTTATGAGAGATCCTTGTGTTGCCGAAGATGGCTTTACATACGAGAGGAAGGCAATCCAAGAGTGGTTTGATCGTGGAAATTGCACATCGCCCATGACAAATAAAAAACTTAAGCAAAAAGATCTGGTCGCTAACTATTCTCTGAGATCAGCCATTCAACAGTGGCAAGAGAGAGGCAACCTCTTGTGTTCATAATTGTTTGTATAAAACTCCTCACCTCACAAATTTTGTTGCTTTCCTCGACTATCTTTTCATCGTGGTTCATCTACTATTTTGTTCTAAGTTACACACATTTCTTTGAAATTTATCACTTTTTTTGGTACGTACATTTTTAGAGGTGTTTTTTTTTAATAATAAATTTATATTTTTGATTTATGAGAGAAATATATCTTTACTCAATTATAAGAAGTTACACAAGAAGAACCAAACAAAGATTTCTCAAAATTAGAAAAGAAAGCTATAAAAGCTAAAAGTTGTTAGTTTTAGACTAGAGAGCTTGTTAAGGTGTCTTTGCACTCATACTTTTTAATTGCATGCCTACATCTTAGATACTAAGTGCTAATTTAGTTGGCCTTCCTTCTACTATATATTGGGATATTTATTGTAAACATTATCATGATGAGTTAATGGAATATTTTTTAGCCTAATTAATGTTTTATTGATGCATTTGATATTTTCTATAATTTGCAGTTTTTTTTATGTGTGAGTCTGATTCACATAGTTCACCCAAAACCATCATTCATCTACTTGATCTAGATTCTAACATAGTGTCATAGTTTCATTCTATATTGGATTTGGTCATGTAATGTTTGTGAATTTAGTTTGAAAACTTGAATTGCATTCAAGTGTCTATTTTTATTTTATATTTCATGAGAATAAAGTTTGTAGAAAAGAAAATTGTTTCGAGTTGAGACCATTATTTGATATGTTGATTGATGTAGTGTGGGTTTTATTATTTCAAGGTATAAAGATTGAGTGACATCTATGTCCCATTGGAGGGTGTCATCACCTTTGTACATGTTAGAAACTTTCATTCATTAGAAGGTAACTTTCTAATTTTTCAAGCTATATTGGAGTGACTTCTCTAGGGAAGAATGCTATTGGCATGTGATTTCTTGAAGAAGGTGATTAATATTGGTTCATGCTCCTATGCATAAGAAGGGTCAATGGAAAGTGTTTGTGAATGTCATAAGGGATGGACAATAGTAAGTTTTTGTTGTGTCCTAAAACATTCAATTTGTGACGATTGAACAAATTAAATAATCCCAAATGAGGATGATGACAACAATAAAAATTAAAACACACTTATATCAGAGCCATTGTTTCTTACAACAAAATTAAAGAACCAAGGATATTCTCTACATAATTCTAATTATGAACAACAATCCTAAATTGTATTACTTTTTGTATAAACTTTATAACAGAAATGAAATATAGCTTCAAAATAAATGTTGTTTTCAATACATTGATTCCAATGAATAAAATAAAAAATAAAATATAATTTTAAAATGCAGTACATTGATTGAAAATTCCTAAGAATTAACTAGAAACTGACAAATAAAGTTAGAAACTAGAAGTACTCAACAATTTGGCAATTGAACATAATTGTTAGTTGCCAATATGCACCCTATTGATCTAGAGAAGCCTCACAATAATATCTTGTAACATAAAAATTGAGCCTTTACAACTTCCTTAGTAAAAGTGTTTAAAATTTTCTTGATTGTCTTGATATACCAAGGTTCTACCTCTTTCTTTTGCACCAAATCCACAATAAATGATATTTAAAATCAAAGTATTTAATTCTACTATAATGCACATGATATTTTTCCAACTTTATTATGTGTGGAATATCACAAAATATCACTATAGGTTGAAGTTGTCATTCCCCAACCACTTCAAGAACTTTTTGTAGCTACAATTTGTGAATACCTACATAGTTTATTGTAACATAATTGGTCTCTATGGAAGAAAGGGAATTAATGCTATGACTCTTTAAACTTATAAGAAATTAAACCTAAACAGGAAGTAAGACAATTACATAAATTATATTTTTAGTGATCCACACTACCTTCCCAATAATAATTTTTGAAACCAACAAGACTAAATCCTTTAGAACTATAGTATGAATGCCAAAATTTGAAGTTCCTTTAACATACCTATAAATTATATTGGCATCCATTGTATATAATTTAAAATTCTATTACATATACCTTTAAACAAGATAAATTGCACAAGCAATATCAGGCCTGGAGTGAGTTAGAAATATCAAACTCCCAAAAACACTTTTTATAAGTTTTACCTTCTAGTTGTTCACCGTCAACATCTCCACAAAATTCAACTCTATGAGAAAAAAGAGTGGAGCCTAGTTTATAATCGACCATATCAAACTTCTTCAACATATCATTTGCATATATTTCTTGATGATAGAAAAATTTATCCTTACTTTGATAAATTTCCACATCTAGAAAATATCACATAAGTCCTAAATATGACATCTCAAATTATTTCATTATAAAAAATTTCAATTTACCTTTCATAGTAGAATTACTACCCATATACAACAAGTCATCAATATAAAAAATGTTAATTAGAATGTACTTACCTTATATTTTATAGAAAAGGGTGGGTTCACTCTTACTTCTATTGAAGTGATCCTTCAAAAAATACCCATCATTCCTTGCATACCATGATCTTGGGACTTCCTTAAGGGCATGCAAGGTCATCATTTCCTTGTAAACTTGATGCTCTTTTCCTTGCACCTCAAAACCTTGTAATTTTTCCATATTAAATCCTTCTTGGAAGCACCCTTTCAATAGGGCACTTCCAAATCCATGTGATTGATGCTCCATTTCATTTGGAATATAAGAAAAATTTTCATTCTATTTGTTTCTTACCATGATATCACTATTAATGTTTCTTCATAATTTCTTCCATATGTGTATGTGAATCCTTTAGCAATTAATCTTTCTTTGTGAATTTTAACACTCCTTGAGAGAAACAAGATTGTAAAATAGATAGAATTTTTTAAATATAAATAGTAGTGAGATTTATAATGATAAATGTGCACAAGCAGTTGATAAAGTTGTAGAACCATCTTAACTAAAAAATTCTAAATAATATAATATATAATACAACTAGCATTGTGTAGTTACGCTAAGATTATGCCTTATTACATTAAACCTAAAAACATTAAGTTCACCTTGCCCTAGGAACCCCCCTTAAGGCTTACAAAAAAAATTAAATAATTACATATTATGAATACACATTTTGACAAATTTTTCTCCTAAATTAACAAATCCTGAACCAAGGAGGGCTCTATCTATATGTCTCTTAACCCTCTAAAATTTATATCTTCAAGTTGGGTTCTTGAGCTCTTAGTCTGGAACTCTTAAGTCATAGAGTCTTTAATTAATCAACAATGATCTTTAAGAGATATAAAAAATATATATCATTATCTCATGACTAAAAAAGGGTATAAATCTTGATCAAATACTTTAAAGATTGATAGGCAAAAATTCATATTGAGCTCAAAACATAACATTCACAATATATGCACTCTATAGATTTGTTAGCATCAACAAAGAAAGAAAAACTAAAATCATAAAACAAAATGCAAACTGCAAAAAAATTCTCTCATGCAAAATATCATCTCAATGTGAGAATTTGACTTGTGATGATGGAAATTCCTCCATTCTTTTATGTCACCAGTCTCCAAAGTGGCTCTACGAATCTTTTTCCTTTTGATATCAAAATAATCTCTCTAATAGTATAAGCATGTGAGTCTTTGAAGGCCCAAAGACTCCATATGTCCTCCCAAAAGTTTGTTCTATTGTTTTTTCCAATAATTTTTCTACTGCACTTTCTTAAAATATGTTTGGTTTTAATAATGTTGTTCCAAAGAGGGGAACCTGAGATGGAGGTGGATTCATATAAGAAGGAATTCATATCCTTGTTTTGGAGATGCATGGCTTTCATTAAAATTCCTCATTCTTTACTATTCTCCATGAGAAGCCATCCCATTTTAGCACTGAGAGCTCTAAGGATCTTATTTTTCTAATTCCCACTCCACCAACTCTTTTAGAAGAACAAACTATATCCCATTTAATGAAGACTAGTCTCAAATTTTCTTCATTCATTTTCCAAAAGATTTTTTTACAATTTCTCTATGATGTCAGGAACAGATCAAAGGATTTTCAACAAAGAAATAAAATACACTGAAATACTTTGGAGGAAATATTTTATAATTTAGATTTTTCTAGCCTCTCTTAACATTTTCCCTTTCCAACCAACTATTTTTTTTCTAAAATATTTCAATGAGACTTTTCTAATAAGAAGGAGGGAACATGGTGGTGAGCAGTAAACCCAGATAATAGTCAGGTAAAGAAGCAACACTGCAACCAAGAATATGCATAATTTTGGCTTGGAGGGATTCACTAACATTGAAGAAATGCATCTTAATTTTGTGGTAGCTAATATGCTGCACTGAAATATTAGCATAGCTCTAAAGAATTTCCTTCCACCTCTTATCTTCAGAAAGGTAGGTATCCCGAAAAATAATGGTATCATCCTTAAATTGCCGGTGGGAGAAGGGTTCAATCTGGGTAGCATCTTTAACATCTTTCCACTTGTGCTGATCCTTCTTCTTTTGGATATCCCATCCTAAGATGTCTCCCATAAGGATGAACAAATAGCAGGATGAGGAGTCACCTTGTCTTAAACATTCACCCATGGAGATGAAACCTTTTGCGGATCCATTTATAAAAATAGAGAACTAAGTGGTAGTCATGCATTCAGTAATCATATTAAAAAAAATTCCATTAAAAAAATACTTCTTGAGAACAACAAATAAGAAGTACCATTTAACTCTATCATAAGCCTTTGATATGTCTAGTTTTATAATCATACCTACCTTTTTTCTATTCTCCATATAATGGATAATTTCATGAGTAATGACAAAAACATCAAGGATGTTCCTTCCCTTTGCAAACCCTTTCTGACTTTGAGAGATAAGCTTATCCAGGATATACTTAAGCCTATTAACTTTTACTTTAGAGAAAATTTATAAAGGGTAATACATTTACTGATAGACTTTTAATTAGACATCATTCTAGTATTAGCAACTTTAGGAATTATAGAAATGAATCTAGAATTTATCTCTTGAGGTAATCAACCCATTGTAAATAAATCCCTCACAACATTGACAATATCAACACCCGCAATATTCCAATAGAATTTGAAGAAGGTCCGGGGGAACCATTAGGTGTAGGAGCTTTGAAGGCTTCAAAGGAGAACACTGAAAGAATTGATCAAACTCAATTCTGCACAACCCAAGAAGAACCTGTTAGCCAATAACTTGTTACAAGAAAAGAAGAAAATGGAGACAGAAGGAAAATACTCTCAGAATGTGAAAAATGCATAAGAGATTAACCAAAAAGTACAAAGCTCAACCTTATAAAAGGTGAGAAAGAAACCCTAAAGGAAAACTAGGTTGCACATTATTAATTAATAATTAATTAATAATGTACCTAAGTGAAGCTTAAGTAACTAGAGTAATATAAACTTATATAATTAAATCGATATGATTTAATTAATAAGTATAAAGTAATAATACTCTAACACCCCCCTTAAGTTGAACGCAGGGAGAAAGCTGACCTAGCAAAAAACTATGAAAGCAAGAAATGGGTCCCGGCAACAAGGCCTGATTAGGTACCCAGTACAAGGAAATCTCTGTAAACCGGAGACAAAGGAGAAAACCCAGTGGGAAAAACTCCTCAGAAAAAAGAGATATAAAAGCAGGCAAAGACAGAAGGAGTGACTTCAAGAGACTCTCTCAAAGATAGTAGTACAATGCGTGCTGCCAACCCCCCCGTGAGAGAGGGTCGAGGCTCCAAAGCCCCCCCGACTGAAAGAACCCCTGGAGCAATGAACAAACCACTGTGACTCCAATGCAGAGGAGTGAAAGTTAGTGGGTGCTGAAGAGGTGACCTCAAAAGATGAGGTATCACTGGAAGGCCGAGCTGATGCTCAAATGAGAAGACACGAGGATCCTGAAAGGGAATCCCCAATGCAAGTGGTATGACAGGTGTGCTGACATTGTCATCAAAGATGAGATGAATGTCCTATGTAGAGTCCTCAACAACTGCACCTGGTGGCTCGATGAATGGAGCTGGAGGGACAAGCAGTGCTGAAGAAGAATCCTGCTGAAGAGAACAGAATGCCTTGGGATGTTGTGTGACAGTCACAACATTGTTCTCTGGAACAACACAAAGGTTCAAGCGACGTGACTGCACCTGATGAAGCTCTCATGAAAGGGGAGAGTTGTGCTCCAACAATGGAGATGGTAGACCAAAGTGAGAAAAGGTGTAGAGGCGGGTGGAATGATCAACTCTTCCTGTAGCAATAATGCCTCCTGTCACACTATCCCTGATGAAGGCTAAATCGGCCGTGAACTCAACTATCTTCCCTGACCCACTGCGTGTAATCTGATAAATCAAGAGAAGGTTGGCAGATAGAGATGGGACATACAATACATCATTGAATGTGCCATCCTTAATGCTGACCGAACCTATCCCGCAAACTGTCTGTATAGTGTTATTCCCCATGAGAATATGAGGAATAGGAGAAGTCTCAAAAGAAGAGAACAAATCCTGAGAAGATGCCATATGGTGAGAAGCACCGGAATCCAGTATCCAAGGGACCTGTGAAGGGGATGCAACAGATGCCCGTAATGCATGACCCTGTCCAAAATCCTGTCCAGATGTCAAAGATGAGGCAGAAGACTGAAAAGCAGACCCCTGTGAGGTGGAAGAGGATGGAGAAGAAATAGTTCTCTTCTGAAGGAGAGCTTGCAAATCTGCAATCTGTTTCTCATAGGCATCAAATCTCTTCTAAAAACACTGCGACTCATCATGGGACCCCTTCTGACAATAAGAACAAGTGGGGTTTTGAGTCTTCTGTTTCTCCTTTTTAGAAGAAGGTGGTGGGCCAGAAGAGTGCTGAGAAGAGGAATCAGATATCTGCTTCAGCTTTGGCTTTGGTGTATCTTGAGATGACTTGGCAAGCAATGCCTGTGACTATGAACCTATAAGAGAATCCATCTGACTGAGTTTGGACTGCTCACGAGTTAACCTGTCACAGAAGGTCTCAAAAGAGGGCATAACATGCCATGCACCCAGTGCATCCATAGTGGAGTAGAAGGTAGAAGTGAAAATATGATAAGGACCACAAAGCTTGGAGAGTATCAGGAAGGTACACTCATCATCAGACTTTGAATTTCCAGCAACCTATAAAATAGATCGAAGAGACTTGAACTTCATCAGGAAGTCCTCAATGCTGGTGAAGGAGTCAGGTGCCAAGGAGGTGAACTCTGCATATATCTGGAGAATTCTGAACTGATCCATGGTGCCAAACAAGGTGGAGAACATGTCCCACATATCCCTGGGTGTAGTCAGACCATCCAGGTGGAACAACAATCCATCTAAAATGTTCATGGCAATGAGGCCCATCGCCTCATCCATCCTGTTTCTATGCATAAGAGCCTCATAAGGCCTCTGAAGAACTGGCTAAACCGCATCCATGCAGGACCATAAACCTCATGACATGAGGAGTCTGGTCATGTGTGGCTTCTATGTATGGTAGTTGTGAGGTGTCAGTCGGGCCACAGAGGGGTCTGACATTGAAAGAAGAATAAGATAGAAGTAGAAGGGTCTTTCTGAATGAAATGATAGAAAGGAAAATGCACACCCCCACAATGTATAATACTAACCCCCGTACACTCCAAATTACTATGAAATCACAAGAAACGAGAAAAAAACCTGAGTTCTAGAAGCATAATAGGAGCACAAAGGAAGGTATGAATTTGACTACAAAAAAAGGCAACCAAATGGAAAAATCAGGAAATGAGACTTGCACCAACGTGATGGGCTCAGAAACACCTTTTCGGTGATATTTTGTTTTCTGAAAACGGACATCGTATTCCCAAGTTATCGCCAAAACTGTGACAGGAGGTCCAAACACTAAGCTCCCTGGAAAAAACCAGAGAGGGGAAAAAAATTGACGGCCGTATGACCATCACTGGGCCGTCACTGACGTCAGCATGATGTCATCGCCTGAAAAACTATGTGGTGGCCAGAAAAATAAACTCGTCAAAAAATTTTTGAAAAAGGCTGCCAGAAAAAAATTTCAGTCGCTGATGTCAGGGTGACGTTAGCCCTACGGTAGCGGGAGGCGGGCTGGTGGCAGACAGGTGGCGGCAGCTCCTGGGCGGCGCCGCTGGTGGCGCTGGCAGCTCCGCCGACGGCAGGCGTCTGGTGAGCTGCGCGCTGTCGATGGGCTGAGCACGGGCCGAGCCGGGCCGAGCAGGGGTGGCAGCGGGGTGGCACGGTGGTGGTGCACCCCGGTTTGCCAAAAAAACATGTTTTTTGTAATTTTTTTTGCATTTTTTGTCTCGAAAATTGTGTCGTACGGCCCTAAAGGGCAAAAAAAATTTCCAGATGCTCCGGAGGCCAAATAGGTCAAATTGTATATCAAAATTCACCGGATCGATCCTCTGAATTCATTGGAGAGGTCTGTTTCGGCCCAAGATGCCTCTAAAAAATATATTTTTACAGATCCAACCAAAAACTACGGCTGAAAGATGAAACCCTTAAAACTCCAAAAAAATCTTCAAATCAGGAACAGGCGGCCACAGATCTGAGCTCTGATACCATGAAAGAATTGATCAAACTCAATTCTGCACAACCCAAGAAGAACCTGTTAGCCAATAACCTGTTACAAGAAAAGAAGAAAATGGAGACAGAAGGAAAATACTCTCAAAATGTGAAAAATGCATAAGAGATTAACCAAAAAGTACAAAGCTCAACCTTATAAAAGGTGAGAAAGAAACCCTAAAGGAAAACTAGGTTGCACATTATTAATTAATAATTAATTAATAATGTACCTAAGTGAAGCTTAAGTAACTAGAGTAATATAAACTTATATAATTAAATCGATATGATTTAATTAATAAGTATAAAGTAATAATACTCTAACAAACACAACGTCTTAAACCTCTTAGAAAGTAACTTATTTGATAAGGTTATTGTTATCCTCATCATAAATCACATTAGAGATAGCATCCAACAAACCATTCAAATCATAAAATATAGGATTTCCATTATCCTGGGCATCGGCAAAGGATCTAACTACCAATCCTACAAATCATCATCCTCCTCCATAAAATTTCCATTAGGTAATTACATATTTCTTATTTTATTCATGCTCCTATTCTTAAGGGTGGATAAGTGGAAGAATTTATTATTTTTCCCCCTCGGCGAGCCACTAAATCCTAGATTTATGTTTCCAAATTAACTTCTCTTATTCAGATTAATCCATTTTTCTCTAAGAATTCTTTCTTCCTCACAAATATTAACATCATGTTCTCCTTTCTTCAATCTATCTTGACTCTCCTTTAGGTTCTTATCTACTTTATTTTTCCCTTTAAAGATATTCCTGACATATGTTTTATTCCAACTTTTAACTTTTCTCTCAGTATTTTAAGTTTTTTTACAAAATTGAACCATAGGAGATTCCATACATTGAGTGCTCCACAAAATTTTAACAAGACCTCTAAAGTCAAGGTGAGAGGTCAAGATTATTTCAAACCTAAAGGGATAGGGTACCTTTTTCAAATTTTTAGACTAGTCTAGTAGAATAACATTATGATCAGAAGTCATCTTTGGTTGACATAACAGGGAAAAGTTAGCAATGTTTGCCTATTTATGCGAGAGTTACAATCTATCTAGCCTCACTTAGATTAATTTGTTTCCCTATCTTCTTTTAGATCACATAAAGATGCATCCCTGGATTTTTATATCTATCATCGCCAAGGAAGAGAGAAACCCACACAAGTCAAGTATGCTATTAGTAAAGTCCTCCGTACCCCTTGATTTCTCTAAGGGATATAAAGGGGAATTGAAATCCCCACCCATCATCCATATTTAATTCCTTTTATCATGAATGGTATAAATAATAGATACCAATAGGTATTTCATGAAAATTTTGACATTAGGGGCATAAATATTAATGGCGTTCCAAGGGGCATCATATCAATGAGCTTTGAAAGAGGTCATCAAGATACACTTGGAAGAATGTAACATGGTACCAATCACTTTATTAAGTTTCTAAAGGATGGACAAGCCACCTGAGGCACCATCAACATAACTAGAAACCCATTTTGTAGTGGGCTAGATATGGTTTACATTTTTTCAAAACCTTCCTTCTTCATTTTAGTTTATTGCAAAATTAGGATATCCACTTTATTATCCAGGATAACACATTTTAGCATGTGCAACTTCAAATGGTTGTTTAAGCCTCTTATATTACAATAGAGGATCTTCATAACTAACTTCAAAAATTTACAAAGCCCAAATTTGAGTTGTGTCAACACCTTTAGTGAGATTTGTATTCTCATTTATTTTTCTTATTTTTTTCTTTAAACAACCCATCCATTGTTCTTTGTTTTTCTATTGTTGCTTCCTTCAATATCTCTCTTTCTCTACTTTGTTTCTATGTTGGGATTCCCAATTTAGTTTCATACCCAACATTTGCCTTCTTTTTCCTTTTACCTTATTTCTCCCCTCGCTTTGCACTGTGTATCCAACCCAACAACACCAAAACCCATAATATCACTAGGGGGAGAGGATTAAAAACCCAATAGATAAGTTATCTTTGAGGCTAGATGATATAATAAACTTACAAATAGGGGTTGGCATTGCTAAAGGATCAATAATTTCTATAACCTTCTAAGGGTGATCCATCATTTCAGATCCTCCCTCAACATTAGAACAAAGTATATTAATAGGCTTAGAGTTTAAATAGAGGAAATTAGAAATTTTATCTTCTCATTTAGAGATATTCAGGTCAACTATTATTCCATCCATTCTCTCAACTTGTGCTTAAATATGGGATTTCATTCATTGAGGGTATATCGTGGTTTCAATCTCCTCACATTTTTTACCATATATAGTCATCTTATTTCGATCTTTGAGCATTGGACATGGTTTCAATCTCCCCTGTTATATTACTTGAACCATCTTCCCTATTAATTTTATTGTCTTTCCCTTCAATATCATTCTTATAGTAGTATGTACTACATATATAGATGATCAAATTCCTCATTTGAAGTGGTTTTTGATAGTGATGCAAAGGTAGAGTCCATAGGGTCATCAAATATTTTTCCCTTCCAAATAATCAAGAAGTTCTCTGAGTTATCCAAAGGAGTGTTCTTAGAGATCACCAATCCCTTAAAACATTTGGGTTTTTTAAGGTTTTTTTTTTTTTGCATAGCCCCATTTTTGTAAAATTTATAGGTATTAGTGAGGTGACCAAACTTATTGTAGATATGAGACAATATTGAGGTATTTTTATACTCTAGGTGTTTTTCCCAAGAGCCAAACATAGAAAAAAGAGTGATAGAGGAAGGTAGTACTATATTGATTATAACATTAACATAAATGTGTACAAAGAGAACTCTATATTTTTGCATGGTGATACTATCCACATCCAAGAGAGAACCAAAGGAGTTAGAAATACCCTGAAACACCTCAAAGTTCCAAAACTCCAAGGGTAATTGTCGAAGACATATATTGTACCTATTTCACTTTGGGCATCAAATCCACGTTTCCACTTACATAAGGAGATAATATTTCTATAATTCGAACCAAACATGCAACGGCCATTAGAAAAAAAAGAGAGCATATCTTCCTTATTGAAAAAGCTACAAATAAATAAGTTCTTAGGAAACACATTGACTTTCATGCTAACTTTAACTTTCCATAGGGATGAGACCCACTTTATGAGTTGTTTAATAGAGGTTCTAAAGGCTAGGAAATTACTCATGAGACAAAGATCTAGTTCAACAATAGTTTCATTCACAATTTCATATGACACAATCACCTGAGATCCACTAACTTTGCAAGTGGTCCCATGCATTTTCTTCATCTTAGAGTTCAAAGACTTAGTCATACTAACACCCCTCAGCTTATTCACAAAAGAGGTTAGTTTATCAAGTTGGGGTAGAGAGTCATCTGAGGTAGTAGAGCTACATTGACCATTATGTAGGGGAAAATATATAACAACCTAGTGAACACCCATGGAATTCAAAACTAGAGAAGAAGGGAAAATCTCCCTCGAGATCAATGACAAGGATTGGGAGACCCAGGTTGGTTCTCCCAACATTGACTCCATGGAAAGTACCAGAAACAACTAGGGCACACAATAGTGGTGGAACCCTAGTAAATTAGTGAAGCATTGGGGATTGATATTTGTTTCTTGAATGTAGATGTTGACCTTGTACGAGAGATGTAGAGTCAAGTATTCCTTCACATGTATATGGATCTATAAATATCACCTCTAGATCCTAATTTTTCTTGAAATGCTTGACCACACTTGCAAGTAGAGAAAGAAGAATGATGGAGAAAATATTGATCTAAATTGAAGAATATTTCCTTGATGAAAAAATAATTGAAGAAGAAGAGTTCCTTGGCTTGAGATCTCAAAATCACCTAGTTTTCTTGAGTGCTCTCGATAATCTAAAAATTAATTCTTACACTTGATAGCTTGAATATGATCATGATATCTTGCATATGACAGGAGATTTCTAAATGAGGAGAGATATACACATAATATTATTTTCCCATAATTTAAGGATGTAAAACTAAGCCAATCCAACCATCAGAGAAGAATTAAAAACCTTGATATTGGGCTCTGAGCCCAATTTGGGACAAAATACTTGGGTGGAGAACATTTGAAATATTATATACCTAGGGACACAATGTTTGAAACACTGTGCACCCTAGGATTTTGTCTAAAATTTTTCAAATCATATTGGGATGATGAAGAGAGGTGCCAATTTAAAATACAGGTTACTAGGATCAAGAAAAATGTGCAAAAAGACCTCGAAATCACAAAAGAGGGGTATAGGTCCTACTTAGAGCCACCTATATTAATAGGTGATACCTTTTTAGGACTGTAAATGTATCCCCCACTTTAGCGGGAGTATAAGATAAACTCATGGTCATGGTAAAGTTGATAAATGTTTATGAATGGTCTTATAAAGGTCAAGGAGAAAAAGAAGCATTAAGCTCGCACGTGACTTAAATCTTCATCAAATCCAAAACTAAAATAAGAGAGGCATCACTCAAAAGACAAATAAGAGAGAGAAGGAGGGAATGACCATTAGTTGAGTAAGGAGTTCCCTTACCGTGGATCATGCAAGGGAAAAGTGTTGTAAAAGATGGCATTGAAAGTCTAGCAAGCTACATAGTTTCTAGTCAACCCATCGAAGAGGATCAATCTAAGGATCTAAAAAGTGGTCAACCAATGAACCAAGTGTATGTGGCTATTCAAAGGACCAAGTCTGTGTGGTTAGTCAAAGGAATAATGAAATTAGTTAGCCAAAGTACCAATGAAAGAAATATCAATTTAAGTATCCATGGTAGGTAACATTAAATCATTTGGTATGTGTACAAAGTGTGAAACAATGAGCAGAGTGTATGCCCCAATGTTAAAGAAATTGTAAACACCTTAACAGGATCAGTAGTTTTAACAGAGTTTACATGCATCCAACAAAAGATGTTTCCATTATGAAATACCTCCAAGAAAGGAGAAACCAAGGAATATGAAACACAAAATAATGGATAGCATAGAAGGGATCTGCTAACTTAGGGGTTAGTATAATCATATGATAATACATGTATATTATATCAAAATGAAATGTCATCATTCACTCAAGGTAGCATAACTATAAGCATAGTGCAAGAATGCCACATAAGTCATAAAGAAGAGTCTTTTTGGGTCAGAATGACAAAGGCCAAAAAGAATAGGTAGCTACCATTTTGTATCATCCCCAATCATACAAAATAAAAGAACATTTACAAATAGTAACACATGTAAAACATAACATGTAACAACATATAGAAGAAATGAGATATAAATAGAGGAATGTCACAATAGATTAATTCCTTTATCACCTTGCACCAACAAAGACAACAAGGGTTTTTTAAATAAATCTAAATAAAACATATAACAAGTAGCACATAATGAGAGAAGAACATCACCGAAAATAAGAAAACACATAAAATTCACCATAAAAAAGGAGCTAGTCAAGCATATTGCCTACCCCCCATACTAGTCTATAGTATTTAGGGAAGGTGGAAAATATGCAGGAGGAGAAACATTAAGTATGATGGATGGAAAAATATCTAGTTCCAAACAAAGACCATATTGTGGAGATGGGTTTCTTTGTTTGTCACTAGGACTAAGAGATAATTGTTGTTAAAATATAGTTGGAAAATCATGATTAACATCAATAAGATCACACATGTCATCAGAATCACTAGCATGAATATAATCGTTAGTTGCATCAAAAGAATCATCATTCAAATTATTTATAATAGAATCCAAGATATGAATAGAATTATCATGTTTGTACAATTTAATCTTTTTCATATTTATTTCCTCCTTTGGACTATGCATATGTTTTTCTAAGGGAATCAAATAATCAATATGTGTTTTAGGGGAGTAAAGGATTTGAGAATAATGATCATGAGCTCTAGCACTATATTTGCAACAATGATCATGAGAACAATGGTTACATTTAGTCTTTCTAGATATTTGATTTGGTTTGGGATCAATCAACATCATATATTTTTCTTCCTTTGGGGGGAGAACTAAATAAATCTCACTAGGTTTAGTCAGATAGGATGCGTAGAGGGTTTTTTGGTTATAGGGGGTGGAACAAAAGCATAAATAGGAGGTGTAGGTCATGTAGGAAGAATTCAAAATCTAGGACAGGGAGATGGACTACCCTTACGATTTATGAGTAAACAAATATTTTGGGTTTTATATTTATGATAGGATCATAAAATATTATCTTTGTGAGAGTGAGTGGGTTAAGGCATAGAAGGCCAAAAACAATCCAAGTTCAATGGACTCTTGATGTACTAAATGCTAGAAAAGACTATCATTAATAGTGATGATTTCTTTTTTGTAGGGAAATTTTAAAAACATATGAATAGGAGAGGCTACAAATTTCATGGAGGTGAGTCAAAGAACACCAAGTTACACTTGAAATTGATCAACAGTTGGGATGAAAAAAAAGGTGACATAAATTTTTACCACAAACTTCTACAGGTAAAGTAATAGAGCCATGGGTAGGATAATTGAGATCATTACAAGTTTTTATTGTCAAATCAGATTTTTCATAAAATCATGTTGCATTTGTCTTGTGTAAATATGTTCTTTATTTATAACATTCACCATACAAGTGGGATCTATAAGGAAAACACTGGAAAGAAGGCCATTAACTCTTACAATAATTTAAACATGACCATAAGGATCCTTGATAGTTTCACTTTGATAAAAGGTAATGAGAGTCTTAGGTTTAGTTTTGTAATTAGTTTGATCAATAAGATTAACCGCATTGTTGGATTCAATATATTGATCATCATATGAAACAACATGGGAAGAAGAAGGAAAAGGCTTGGTAGACTCAATGGTATGAGTGAAATGAGATGGTAAAGGATTAATATAAATTTGTAATTTTTTATTGGGAGGTGTTATGGATTTTTTTCTTGATCATTCACACCTTAAATAGACATGGCATTGGAATCAATATGATCTTGGCTGAAAAATTTAAAATGGAAACATTTTTTAGTATGATGACTAGGTTGATGATGGTATTGATAGAAATAATGAATTGTGTTAATGGGAGGAAGTGTTAATGTGTTATCATTAAGACACTTCATCATCACATTTTGGAAAGATTCATTAAGTTGAGTAAAAGTATGAGCATGTGTAAAGTAAGATGATAGAGGAGCCACACCTTTGGATATTGTTGCCACTTTCTCATTAACATGATTGGATGAAGAGTTGATCTTGATGAAGGTATTTGGTATTTGAAAATTTTGAAAGAAATGTGATGTAGAATCACCCTTATCCACGAGAGTCATTAGAGTGGTGCTCTCAAATTGACTCACTTAAAGTTGATAATTATGAAGCATTGTACATAACTGAGTAAAAGAAGAGAATTCAAAAACTAAAATCTTGTCCCTAAATTTTTTTTGTAAATTATAAATAAAAATAAATTTCACATCAATACCAGGTACTAGAAAACAAGAAATTTGAGCATGCAAATGTTTAAATCTATCAATGAAATCAATAACCTTTTCTTCAGGACCTTGTTTACAATGCATCAAACCAGTCAAGGGTATCTTAGTACCAATAGTTTTAGAATTTTTGAATGAAGGAATTAGTAAATCTTTGAAAGGAATTAATGGAACAAGGAGGCAATGAGAAATACCATTGCAAGGCCTTGTTTCTAAAGTTTCTAGTAAATAGATTAGCCATGAACCTTTGATCAGGATAAAAGTCACTACAAAAAGTTCTAAATGTCTTAACATGGGTTAAGGTATCACCTTTACCATTGTCGATGTCTAAATGAGGAATCTCCATATATTAAGGAATGATATCACAAGAAGGTATGTTAAACTTGGATTGACTCATGTAAGCAATTTTTTTTTGTAAAGATGACATAGTTTGAGTAAGACTATTGATTGTAGATTTTGTGGAAAGAGTAGCGAGAGATATGTGGGTAACATTAGAAGCATTATCTAAAATGGAAGGAACATTGGAATAAGAAAAAGAAATGCTATTGTAAGTGGGCACGGATGAAGGTAAGGAAACACATTACATACTAGAAGGAGGAATACTAGTATTAGGAATGGAAACATGTATAGGATTATAAGGTTGAAAGGAAGTGATTATGATAGGTGTAGTATAGGTAGAAACACTAGGTTTTAAGGTAGGAATAGAATTATAAGGATCAACACTAAAGGGAGGTTGAGTATAAACAAGTTCTTG
This sequence comes from Thuja plicata, assembly GCA_018584345.1. Classification (NCBI taxonomy): domain Eukaryota; kingdom Viridiplantae; phylum Streptophyta; class Pinopsida; order Cupressales; family Cupressaceae; genus Thuja; species Thuja plicata. The sequence goes on along the minus strand of MU226855.1, from coordinate 2,012,146 downwards.
AGCACAATCTTGAAGTGCATTTACATTATTATGAACAAGTTGAGAAAGAGCACACAAGAAATCCATTCCATGTTCATCATGATAAACTATCTTTTTCAAACCACCCACTATATAAATAGCCATGGGGTTAGGATTCTCTTGATCTAACCATTGTAATAATTTGTCAAAGTCATGAGAAATCTTTTGGATTTAAGTAGGTGTAACTCTTAGGCTCTCAACCTCATCATGGGAAGAGTTTCTTTAAAGAGGTGGAGGGAGATCATTATTATACATGTTAGTTTCCTCAAGATTCCATGGAATCAAAGATGACTTAGGATAAAAGGAGAAATTAAGTCTACAACCTCTCCTAATGGGAATCCTAAAGGTAGGACTCAATGTAATAACACTCATGCACAAAATGAAAAGAAGATAGATCTAAAGAAATGCACAAAAGATATCTCATACTTAAGTGAAGCTATGTAAATTGTAAAGTAAATCTTAGCCAAACATTAACCATGAAAGTAAATCTAACACAAGTTTAAATATTTAAATGACAAAATAGATCTATATATCAAAAGTGCATAGATAGGATATTTAACTACCAAAATCAAAAGAATATAACAAGTGTCGGGTTCACCAAAATGTATAGTGTCAAATTGGGATCACCTAATAGGACCTAGGCTCTCCCTAATTTCACAATGCACATTAGAATACAAAGCTACCTCAACAAAAATTAAATCAATACCACAAGAAAAGATAGCTTGATGCCAATTTAAGATTTAGGTCTTAGGGGCTTCTATTCTTTTTGTATCTTATAAATTAAGAACGATGAAAATTTGAGTTACCTAAATGGGTGATCCCACAATAGTGGGTTACACTTTTTGGGAGGAAGGAATTCGTCCCGAAAAGCGTGACCCACTAAAACAACTCTGTTTGTTTCGATCGAAAATGCCAATTACTTTCGATCGAAATAGACAAACTTCCGATCAAAAGTACCTAAACTAGGTACTTTCGATCAAAAGTTACTTTCGATCAAAAGTACCAAAGTACTTTCGATCGAAAGTAACCTAGTTACTTTCGATCGAAAGTAACTAGGTTAGTTTAGCGGCAAAAACCGCCGAAACAGTCATTGTGACTCTTTCGGCTCGGGTGAAAGCAACAGCGACTGCAGGGCATCCGTTTCATCAAACAGCAATACATCAGGTTTTCCACGTTTCTACTTTCCATATTTGATTATTTTATAATATATATTGTTTGTATATATGTATTTTAATGTTTTTTAATATATATTGTTTGTAAATATGTGTATATATGCATGTATATGTGTATATGCATGTATATATGTGTATATATATGTATATATGCATGTATATATATGTATATGTGTGTATATATGCATGTATATATATGTATATGTGTATATATATGCATGTATATGTGTATATATATATATGTGTATATGCATGTATATATATGTATATGTGTATATATGTATGTATATGCATATATGTGTATATATATGTATATATACATGTATATATGTATATAT
>MU226855.1:1993330-2010518 GCA_018584345.1 Thuja plicata | reverse complement strand
TTCGTCTTCCGATTTCAAACAGTTTAACGACAATATGCATCCGAATGTGAACATTTTTCTCAAAATGTAGAGTTCAATGTCCGTTTAGGCAAAAAAGTGTAACCCACTATTGTGGGATCACCCAAATCTGAAAATACTAAAGAGGAGATGAAAATTGAAATGTGTGTACCTTGGAGGAGAGAAAGAGATGTTGTTCTGCTGCTATTTGTCTGACTATGGGAGTCCTAGAATTGATTTTACTTCCAAATATGGGTCCTAAAACCTTCCTATTCTCTATCTTAAAAATACGAGTCTATTTATAAGGGTGTAAAATTATTAGAATATTATGCACTTGGTGATTCCATTCCATATTTGGTAGAAACTTGTGTCAGGAACTGCAAAGCTCAGATATGCAATTATAACTTCTTGGCAGGTACCTGCACATAGAAAAAAAGGGAAATAGGTTTGATAAAGGGGTTTTCCTTGGTCAAACCCTTTTTAGGAATCAACCTTGACATATGAAATGCAAAGCACGAAATATAAAACATTAATTAAACCAAATGCTTATTACCATGTTAATGTGGTTGCCCTCATAGATAAATGTTTGTATCGCTCAAATCCATGAAATATACTTGATGTTTATTTCTTGAATGTATATTTTGACCTTTTAGTAAATATTTAGGATCAAGGATTCCTTCACATGATTATGCATTGATGAATACCACCCCTAGATCTTGATTTTTTCTTGAAATGATTGATCACAATTGGAAATAAAGATCTAATTTTCTTGTTTGAGAGCTTCACTAAGAAACCATCATGGGATAGAAAATATTTATCCAACTTAAAGAATATATCCTTGATGAGATGGAAGGAGAAGAAGAGTACCTTGTCTTGAGATCTTGAAATCACCTAGATTTATTGAATGCTCTTGAAAATCTAAAGATGGATGCTTCAAGTTGATAGCTCAAGTGTATGATCGTGATATACTCCATATGGTGGGAGATGTTAAAATTAGGAGAGATATATGGTTTATATACTTTACCCCTGATTTTGAGATCTCAAACTCAGCCAGGTCAACCACTGAAGAAGAATTAAATTAAAAATGTCAATATAGGGCTTTGGAGTCAATCTAGGACAAAATACCTAGGTGGAGAATGTTTCAAATTTTCTACACTCAGGGACAACATTTTAAATTTTGTGCACCCTATAAGTTTGTCCCAAATTTTACAAGGGACATTAGGATGATGAACAAAGGCCCCAATTTAAATTATAGATTGTTGGGATCAAGAAAAATAGGGAAAAAGACCTCAAAATCACAAAATAGGGGCTATAGGTCCTAATTAGAGCCAAATATAATTGGTGATAACTTTTTAGGATGATATATTTCCACTAGTAGGTCTTCCAATAACATGCCAAGAAAAATATTAGTGGTTGAGACATTTTCGACATCAAGGTATTTTGAACTAGTTGACTTGGAACTTTTTATTTTATTTAATACTAAATTTTTCTGCTTTGTCTTCATTTGAAGGTTTCATTCATCGATTGATAGGATCCTACTCTCTCTCTCTCTCTCTCTCTCTCTCTCTCTCTCTCTCTCTCTCTCTCTCTCTCTCTCTCTCTCTCTCTCTCTCTCTCTCTCTGCTATTTTATATCTTCATTTGTACTTTACAATGAGTATGAGCATAATTTTATAGTCCTACTAAATAGGGAGTAAACATAGTTCCATAAAATGCAACCTTGACAATATCAAACTCCTTTTTGACCCCTCACTTTAGTGACCATCCTTCTCGGTCACTTTTGAACTATGTTGGCCTTGTCTCATCCAAACTATCATCAAATGCTCATTAGGTGACCTAATACAATATTCTTAGCTTGTGAACTTTACAACCACCTATAGTTTTCTATAGTCCTAGTGGACTATGTCGTGTAGATCCATATTACCCACAAAATGGGTCCAAATTTGAATATTTTTAATTTCTGGTTGTTTCCATTTGAGAAATAATCTTTATATTTTGATGACTATTGGAATTTGTCATAAAAGTAAAAATAACATAATAACCCTATATTAAATCATCACCTCTAATTCATTTTATCATCTATATATTTCATATCAAGAACAAGTACATTCCTTCATCAAGAGAAGCACTAAGTACAAGGATTTTTGAGTTATAGAAATTTATCTTCAAGTATATAAATTCACGATAAATTTTGTTATGATTTATCATGTTATTACATCAACATTTGGATGACTTATCTAAAGAAAATACATTGTTATTGTTATTAATTCAAAAGGTATAATATTTTAAATTTAATATTTGATTTTAGATTTAGCCTCTACCTACTAGGGATAATTTTTTTTTTCTCGTTCATTTTTCTTATATAATAGAGTTTAATTCCTACCTAGGGATTGACTTATGAGAACCCCCATATAACACAATATTCTCCATTTCTTTGTGTACTTGTTATAGAATCCAACGATAAAAAAAACTATACATTGTAGTAGAGAAGACTAAGAAACCCAATTTCAAACTTCAAACAAGTGAAAACATCCAGACTAATCTGGGTAGCTCCATGGTCAGATGATTTTTAGCTGATTTGTGGAGATAGAGATCTATATAATCTCCTGATCCAATATTTGAAGCCTCAACTTACATGAAATATGTCAAGTCTGAAGCACCTAGCTCAATAGTCTGACATTTTCATGCCTATATTGAATTGTGACAAGTTACTATCTACATTTCATTTCTAGGTATACACTTTTGAGCTGATTTTGTATTCTACATTTGTTTTCTTATGTTGAATATTGTCAATTTCCTAGAATTTTACCTAGCTCTTGCATCTTCCTATCAAATCATATCAAACACAAAAAGAGGAAATACTTAGAGAAAGTATCAAGCTTTCCTTTAAGGAATTCCAAACTAATCTGGGTAGTTCCATGGTCAGATGATTTTTAGCTGATTTGTGGAGATAGAGATCTATATAATCTCCTGATCCTAGATCTAAAGCCTCAACTTACATGAAATATGCCAAGTCTGAAGCACCTAGTTCAATAGTTTGACTTTTTTATGCCTATATTGAATTGTGACAAGTTACTATCTACATTTCATTTCTAGGTATACACTTTTGAGTTGATTTTGTATTCTACATTTATTTTTGTTTGTTGAATATTGTCAGTTTCCTAGAATTTTACCTAGATCTTGCATCTTCCTATCAAATCATATCATTTACACAAAAAGAGGAAATACTTAGAGAAAGTATCAAGCTTTCCTTTAAGGAATGAAGTTGGATCTCATGGGTTATGTCCTCCAATAAAATTGATATTCATTTTGGAATTTAGTATACATCTCTAGAATAGGATCCAATTTCCCTTCATTTGATGTTTCAATGTGGAGAGATTGTCTCATATTTGTATTCCTCGGTTCCTATTTAGATCAGAAAATACCTAGCAATTAAAAGCACCCATAAAAGGTATTTAGGTTGGAGTTGGCAATAAATAAGGTAAGAAAAAATGATTGAAACTAGTTGAAAACAAAATTAATATAGGTTTGAGATATAAATATAGAAGGGAAAAAAAAAAGGATTGAAACTAGTTAAAATTGGAGTATTACAGTTTGCCATAGGGTGATACCACAATAGTGGGTTACACTTTTTTGCCTAAACAGATATTGAAGTCTACATTTTGAGAAAAACTTTCACATTCGGATGCATATTGTCGTTAAACTGTTTGAAACCAGAAGATGAAGTAAGCTAGAGTCTTTTGGGATTTTTTGTCTAGATTCTAAATATATTTTATTTTTATTTTTTTGAATTGATTTTAATGGTTTTTTTTTCTCCCACTAAAACTGCTATGTTGCTGAAAACGTCATATTCAAAAAGGTACAATGACTTCGTACAACATAACTTCTTTTCTAAAATAGATATCAATGTGCTTCTTTCAAATTTGGTTTTGCAACATCCATACACAGTGCATGCAATTGTTTTGATGACATTATCATTATTATTGCATATTTTATGAACGTTTGAATTAGAGTCAACCATAATTTTGACATACCTTGACTGCGTAGCTGATATCTTGTTGTGTATTTATCGAAATTCATTTTTTTTTTGATAGAAAGAAGACTCAAAGCTGGAGAGCACTGTTACTTTTCAAATTTTTTTTTTTCTAATATTTTTCATTGAACGTCAAACTTGGAGGTTTATATTTGATAAAAAACCTAGATTCAATGCACGCCAATAAACATAGACCTAATTAATTCAAAAATTGTCAAATTTATATTTGTTAGAAAGCTCATTCAGAGTACTTGTGCGATGTAAAAGGAAACCTCCCTATTCTTCCTTTTGAGCACCACGCTTGAGCCCCGAAGCCATGAAAACTGCATATTTTTGTTAACCTTTGGAAATGGCCTCTATTCAGAGACTTTCGATCGAAACTAATTAGTTTCGATAGAAAGTAATTTTGATCAAAACTAATTAGTTTTGATGGAAAGTAATTTCTATCAAAATTACTTTCTTATTTTAATGTCAGCATGGGTTGAAACCCACCAAAATCTTCACTAGTTAGTTTCGATCGAAACTAGCTTAGTTTTGATAGAAACTAAGTTAGTTTTGATCGAAACTAAGAAAAAAAGGTAGTTTTGATCGAAAATAATAATGTTTCAATCAAAATAATTGGGTACTTTCTATCAAAAGTAACCGACTAAATTTCCCACCTCACGAATTTTGTGAATAATTTCTTCCTCCAAAAAAGTGTAACCCACTATTGTCGTATCACCCCACAAGATTTTTTTTATTTTTCAAATAAATGTTTATCCATAATGGAAAATTTCAAGGTGCGATGGAAACTCTATTCCATGCTACTAAAAATGACTATATATATCTCCCATGGTACTCGCCTCTCCACTAGAAATAAAAACTTTAAGAAAATGTGAACTGGGATATTGAACAATTCTTTAGAGACAAAAAATAATTTAGATGAATGAGTTTATGTTAATCTTCTTTCATCCTCTATAGATTTCTTTGAGCCTTCGATTTTGCAAAGTAGGTTTCTCAACCTCAAAGTGGGAATGCCTTTGGTGCAATAAATCATCATAAATCCAAATCATCAATTTTTTTTTTATGTTAATTAGAGATTACTTATGCATATTCCAATTTGATTACTATCATTTTTAATCATGCATTTGCACATTTAGTTAACATGTGAAATGTACCAACACAATATGGAATAGACATGAGATTTCCATTGTCTATAATGAAAGGTGAGCTTAATTTCTAGATTCCATAGTGTAAAATTATGTGTATCAACGTTTTGGATCACACTCCATGATCCATCATTAGGATGAGAGAGTTTTAAAAGGGTGTCTCATCTTGATGACAATAAATCATGGAGTGTGATCCAAAATGTTGATGTGAATACTCTCTCATTCTAATGATGGATGATGAAGTGTGATCTGAAATGTAGATGCAAATAATTTTATAGAGTGGAATCCAGAAATCAAGCTCACCTAACAATATAGATAACTAGTTGAAGCACAACATAAAGAACAAACATAAATATAAATCAAACAATACATCTTCAACACATGAACGAAGCATAATCTCAACACTAATCTTTTAATTTTAAAATTATAAAAAATTATAAGATGGATGTTACAATACACATGATTAAATCACTAACTTGAAACTTTTAAAAAAAATATCATCACACAAATATTATAAAAATACTAAAAAATTATTTAAATTAAATCATAAAATAACACAACACATATCTGAACATACGAATCAAATATTTTTTTTGATGAATAGAGGCCTTTACTATTAATAATATAACAAAGTTTAGTATTCACAAAAAAAGCTCAGGGGATAAAAAATCACCCTGTGAAGTGTCACTCGGCATCATGCTAGAATAAAACAACTATTAAAATTAAAAAACATATAAGAAACCCTCAGGCTGCAAGAGCAGTAGAAAAAGAGGGCAGAGGATTGTTGTCATTTGGATTTCTCCAAACAGTGGGCCCAGGGGTCTGGTCTGGAAGAGACCACCCATCATCAGCTTCATTCTCTTTCTCCATTTCTCCTTCCTCCCTCCTGGGAGGAATTCATAGAGCTAGGTAGGGGATTTTATCAGAAGGGGTGGGAGGCCACATAGGAACAGTGGCCAATGATTAAGCAGCAGTAGAGGCAAGCACCGGTGGCCAGCCAAAAGCTGAAGCCCTCCTATTGGGAGGGGAGGAAGAGTAGTGGCGCCAAGAGTGTGGTGTTCTAGATCACCTTGCTGAGGCACTCCTGCTATGACGCTGACCCCGGGGTGGTGTGGGGTTGACAGAGAGAGAGAGAGAGAGTCCAGTGGCATGTGAGAAATAGTACATATGGCATTACCCCAATATTGCAGCAACTCCTGCAAGTGTGCAACCTCAAGGGCCACCTTGTTATCTTGTACTTGAATCTGCATCATGATATTATTACATAAACATGCCTTAGCATAGAGAGAAACATTGATACCTAGAAATTTGTGAGTAAAAATAACAGCATTGTGGTCTTTCCATAAGGAAAACAAAATCTCCATCCTGAAAGTATTCCAAATCTGGGTATACTGGGAAGGCATACTGGGAGAGTCACCAAGGAGAGCCATATGCCAAGAAAAGGGTTCGGGCCGCAATGACAATAATAAACTATGAATCCAGCTCCAGTAATTATGTGCCTGACAACAAAACCATAAAATAAGCATAATGGACTTTGAATGTCCACAAAATGGGCATTTAGGATCAGGCACACCTAAGTGCCGAAGCTGAGATTCTAAGGGTAAAACTTGGTAGAGAAGACACCAGGAAAAATGAGCAATTTTGGGTTTAGTTATAGCATCCCAAATAGTGTTGAAACGCCAACTACAAGTCTTCTAGGAAGAAGAGATATGCCAACGATGATTGAGAGAATCTACCATGGGGAAATAGGGCACAAGCCAAGAATAACCAAGTTTGGGTTTGTAGTTGGCAAATGGCATATCAGGGTACCATTTCCAATCTTTTCACCAAGGTTTAACTAACTGAATTCCAAGTCTATGCAGGAGATGCGGTGGAATAGTAGAGACAAGCAAGTCAAAAGTCTGACAGTCTGGGCGAGTGAGCCGAAACTAAATCTGGAAATCATCCCAAGAGCGGAGACTCATGGTGGCTCTAGAAAACAAATCCTTGGGCATTTGAATGCCTCATTTGTGAAAATGAAGAGCACTAATCCCCTAGATTCTGGCCAGAGGAAACCCTTGTTGTGCAAAAAGTGGGGACCACCAAATATTTTACTAATTGAAAGAAAGCCCATCCCTGAAGTCATTGCCAATCCAGTGAAGCCAAGGTTTGACAGCTTCCCAGGCTCTCCAAATACTTTTGGAAACAAATGTACCTTGGATTTGAATAGGGTGTTTTATAACCAGGAGGGTTTGGAAGCCAATTCATTTCTAGGCCGATTTGTACAGAGGAAAAATAGAAGAAATGCAATGGCAAAGCAAGACTTTCCAGGCCTGAGTTCCTGTGAGACAACACATGAGCCATTTCGTAGAAAGGGCCAGGCCCTGCTTCTGGTTATCAAGTAAGCCAAGCCCACCAGAGGTATTGGGGAGACAACAAGATTCCCAAGCAACTCTATGAAAACCATTGTGACCAGCACTAGAGGCCCAAAGAAAATCCCTCAACAATTTTTTGAGCTTCTTGTATGAAGCCTCTAAAAGGGCCCAACAGGAAGAATAGTAAACATGAGTAGCAGTCAAACCTTTGAGCAGATCTGAAATTTTTTAGTGAGTGAGAGCGGCTTGGTAATCCAATAGGTCATCTTTTTTTCAATTTTAGCTAGCACAACATTCCATAATTTAGTAGAAGTAGCTTGAAAAGCAAAAGGAATACCAAGGAAGCGAATAATTTCCCCATGAAATCCTGGACCAACCAAACTGGGAAAACTAGGGTGGGTCAGGAAGAGAAGACTACCTGTAGAAAAAGGTTTTATGCCACTGAAGAGCCAAGCCCGAGGCTAGACAGAAAGTGCCTAAACACTACAAGGCTACCTTTATATTTTCCTGATCCTCTATAAGAGAGAAAAGAGTCATCGGAAAAATGGCCATTAACCAGTTGTTGTGTGGTATTAGGAAGATAAATCCCATGGACACGACCCGAGGAAATTGAATGAGCTAACAAATAGCCAAAGCCCTCGGCAGCCAAAACATATAAGGCAGGACGAAGAGGACATCCTTGCTATATGGATCTGTAGAGCCCAAATGTGGAAGATTGTCTTTCATTAATGGTGATGCAAGTAGAGGCATCCCTGAAAAGAATCTACATAGATTGAAGAAATTTGGGGCCAAAACCTAGGGCGTGAAGCATAGCAAGAATAAAAGGCCATTCAATATGATCATAAGCTTTAGAAAAATCAATCTTAAGAAAAAGGGCTTTCTGTTGTGGCTTAGGATCCAATTCCATACCTTTCCAAACTGAAATGATATTGTCTAGAATATATTTGGACCTAATAGAGCCATTTTTCTCTGGCTGAACAATTTGAGGGGGGATGTGACGAATCTTGAGAGATAGCACCTTAGCGATGATCATGTATGAGACATTAAGAAAGGTAATAGGTTGCCAATTGCAGATATCCTTAGGATCCCTAGCTTTAGGGATGAATTTAATGTTGCCTTGATTGATAATTTCTCCCAAGGACTGAGAGTGGTATGCTTCAAGGTAGACTTGGTGTAAATCAGGACTGATGGCATCCCAGAGTGTTTTATAAAATTCACAAGGAAACCCATCACAACCTAGAGCTTTGTCATCTGCCATGGTGAAGATAGCTTCATGAAGATCTTGCAAGGTAAGAAGCTGGTCACAGAAATCTCACTGGCAAGGTGAGACACATTGAGGCACAACAACTATGCAACCTGCAAGAGCTTGCTCACTTACAGGAGAAGATCCCTAAGTGGAAAAAAATTATTCGTAATGACAAACAAAGGCTTGCAGAACATGAGGAAGCTCAGTGAGGAGGGATTGACCCTCTCTAATCTTGGTTACACCCACATTAGTGTGGCGGGCATAGAGGGCTGCAAAAAACTCTTTGGAGGCCTGATCTTTGACCTTTAACCAGTGCAATCTAGCCTTGATTTGAGCACCTCTGGCAACATAATTGTCTGTAATTTGGTTTTTTTGTTGCAACTAGGCAAGGTGAAGTTGAAAAATATGATTGAATGGATCAAGAGCTAAGGTCTTTGTGGTAGCACAGAGAGCTTTGGTGTTGGCATCATAGGATCGACGACGGTAGATGGAAAGTTGTCTACCATAAATGTGCAGACAAATCAAATATTAAATTTACAATAATGTTTAAAATGAATCGAACAGCTTATACACATTTGTGTCCCTATACCAGTGGTGAGATTCAAGTAGGAATGAAACCCTAGGCGGTGCCTAACCTGGGTGAGCTTCCGGTAGGAATATACCATTCAAGTTGAATATTATCTGTTTAACATGTATTTAGGGGAGGGCACATAATCGACCGTTTATTTTTTTTATTCCTTTTAAGATCTTGCAAACAAATACTATGATGTTTTTAATAAATGCACCTATAGATGGTCCCTGTGTATATTTTTAATCACGCAAAAATCTATACAGATCCGTTCGGCCGCATTGTAAAATGATATGTTCGGTTGCATTGTACAGTCTGCTTTTAAATGTCTAAACTATTTGTGAGTAGTAAAGTGATGGATATTGTAGTGGCCATTAGGCTTCATAGAGGACTCTATAATGGGAATCCCATGCGAGAAAATTTATGTTTCCATGGGAAAAGACCTGCTACAAACCACCTCTACTCTACAATGGAATCTCCACAACAAACCAGTCAGCTCTCCAGTTTTACTTCATGTTCAGCATCCGATTAGAACCATTCCCTTGCCCTGTAAGTTTTCACTAAATTTGAATTCAAGTTTTTGTCTTTTCCATTTGCTTAAAAATTTGATTGCAGTTGGTAAAATTCTTGTCAGCCAAGTATGTAAGAGTGCACTGGATGTGGATGGGGAGAATGAAAAGGGAAAGTTAAATGATTACATGGTATTTTACTTGCACATTTGCTCCAAAGTAAAGGTATGAATCTCAAGTTTTTGATAGATATAATGATACCCGATCTAGTACTTACCATTTTCCAAAAGGATGGTTTTTGAGTGAAATACTTTGATATACAACAGGTGAAAGCAAAGGTCATGATAGTTAAGAAGGAAGATATTTGCAGTGGAATTGTGGAAATTGTTAAAGAGCAGGGTATCAGGAAGCTTATCATGGGGACATCCTCAGTAGGCCGCGCAAAATACAAGTATGCGGAACAATATTCTAGTTTACATCATCATCAGGTTTTTGCAATAAAGTGATAAGTTTTTCAATTCTACTCTATGCAGGAAATCAAAGATGCGACGAACAAGCAAACTGGGTTACGTCCTAAGGAACGTGAGCAACTCCTGCGACTTATTCATCGTGCATAAAGGAAAACTTCTACTAGTGAGGGAAAGATCTGTCATGGATTACTGTCAGCGATCTATCCAATTTTGCAAACAGTCACGTGCTTTTGTAACAGCTAAAATTTATATTCATCATTGCTTGCTAATGTGAATTTCAATATTACTTGCAATATCATCAGAGGATTTTTGATCATTTTCATTCAAGCAAAATTTCCGACCAGATTTGGCCGCTTCAATTGAAACTCCTCATTTTGAACATTTTTCAGTTGCGAGAGATAGTACGCCTGATTTCCCCTACGAAGTAAAGCAATCGCATTTTGAAGCATCGGTGGAAACAACGGCCATGATATGTGAACATTATTTTGATATACAATAGGCAGACAGTCAAAAAATTTATAGCGATGAAACTCAATTATCTCTAGTATATTCTCAGTTTAAGCATTACTTACTTCTTGACTTCTTTCTTCTAAAAGGTCATAATTGTTAAGAATTAAAAATATTTGATATGAAATGCAGGAGGGAAGGACAGATAATGAAACCCTAAAATTTATGCTCACAGAGGCATTGGAAGTGGTAGAGAATGTGAGGAGAGAAATGCAAAGAGAGAGCGTAAGGCGTATCAATGCAGAGGCGGCTGCCATAGTGATGCAGAGTACACTACAAGATAGCCTTGATGGGATCTAACTCCTTTTCAACTTTCCAAGTTTCTAACTTGGTAAATCCAACTCCACACAAGTCTTCTTAGGATGTCTCCTGACTTGTCCAAGGGGTCAATATGCTTCCTATGTCCTGTCTTGACTCTCCAAACCAACCTATGAAACAATGCAATTTCTCTTTTAGGGAAACTTTCCCTAAACCATACATCAAAGTGTAAAACTTCACCAGAGGATTGAAACTCCTATTATAAGTGATTGAAGACTCCTAACAGACCACAAGGGTCAAGAATCCACCACTATATTTGGTCTTGTAGACCCAAAGGTAGTCAAATCCCAAATGGTCTAGGATTCCTTGTAGCACTAACCTGTAGATATTTTGGACTTAACTTTCAGTGATAGGGGGATCTAATAAATATAATTGTATTTATAGACACCCTTTATGGATTTTGTAAAACCCCTAAAGCCTTGACACCTCACTCCACTCCTACACCCCTAAACTCTCACAAAACACACAGGCCTAATTAGCTAGTTTAGGCTTGGTTTGTTAAGTGGTAGAAGGTGTGTTCATGAATGAAATGTAGGGACTTAGATGGTTTCCCCTAGCCCAAAATATTATATAACCAATCTTGTTTTGATCCCCCAAGACACATATAAATCATGCATGTGACTGCACCAAAAAGCTAGGCTAATTACATAGAGACAATTAGCCTAGGGCTTGATCTCATAAATAGTGAGACTAACAATGAGGGTCTGAGCTTTTGGATTCTTAAAGACCATCATCCTACTAGAATTTTCCAAGTGGCTGAGAAGATCCACTCAATAAAGCTCAAGTTAGGATCACATCTTTGTGACTGACCCCTTGTTTTCTCAGACTGCAAGAAAGTAAATTCTATAACTTCTATCAAACTTGACAAAAAAAACTCAAACCAACTGGATTGTTCGAGGAACTCAAGGCATCACAAATTCATGCAACTAGATCCATAAGATGAATCTATACCAGGCCGTACACTATCAAAAAATACTCAAAACACTCTTCTATTCCCTTCTCTGAAGATGAAATTTCGTACATAGTCAAATATCTCCTTCACGAAAGGCATCCTCTCACCTAATAGCATCTTCTAGGAATTTTAGATGTTTTAGTAAGTTGGTGAGGTCATTTACAATGGACTTGTCATTCATCGAGAAACATTTTGCAAAAGTTGCTCATGCAAAAAGACAACTTTTTGTCAATATGTGAGAAAGATGCTAATTTGGGAAAATGATAAGCTTACCGATCTCCCAAGGTGTGGGAGAGGTTCAAAACATGAAAGGAACATAATCTAAGGCCTTGAAACATAAACATCTAACCAAACACTTAACTTGCCATGCTAACAAGGTCTAACCATGGTTTTAGGAACCTAGGTTTATAACTCACCTTAGGTCCATCACCTCACATCATAGACCTATAAAAAAAACACACACAAGGGTGATCTCAAGGATGCAACTTATTACAAACATAAATCAAGAAAGGTAAGATCTGTAGGAGGTGCCCTGCACCATACTCCTCATAACAAAATGAACTCAAGTCTCTTGAGTTTTGAATTCTTCAAGTGGATAACCTGTCTTCAGAATGTCTTCAGGGTTCATCCAGGTAGCATCTTCAATTGGTTGGTGTTTCCACTTGACTAAGTACTCATAGTAAGTGCCCCTCTTAGTTTTCTTGTTCACTTTCTTGTCTAGAATGCTTTCAATCTCAGGAGGAGTTTTTTGTGGCATGTCCTTGAGTGGTTGGAGTGTAGGAGGCTCTGGAGTACCTGCAAGGTCATTAGTGCTAACTTTAGCTTTATAAGCATAGATATCTACAACATTGAAAATAGGTGATAAGCCAATTTGAGAGGGTAGATCAATTCTATAGGCATTGATGTCACATTTCTTCAGAATCTTTAAAGGGCCAATATTTTTCATCATAATCTTTGTGTATTTTTCTTTTGGTAGCCTTTTCTTCTTAAGGTGGATCATCACTAAATCTCCCACCTTGAATTTGAGATCTCTCCTCTTTTTGTCAGCATGGGCTTTATATTTCTTAGTGGTATGAGTCAATTTGATCTGCACCTGATCATGCATATTCTTCATTGCCTTAGCAAAGTCTTTGGCTAGTGCACTTCTTTTGTCCATTTCCTTGATATCCTTGAGTTCTAATACTCCTCTAGGATGAGTGCCATAGACAATCTGGAATGGAGTTAAAATAGTACTCCAATTTACTAAATCATTGAATGAAAATTCTTCTTTTGCTATGATAGTATCCTAAGTTGTTCCATGTTCTTGTGTGAGGCATCTCAGAAGGTTTCCAAGGCATCTTTTGATGACTTCTGTCTAACCATCAGACTATGGATGATATGCAGATGACAGAGAAACATTTGTTCCTTGTTTTCTCCATAATGTCCTCCAAAAGCGGCATAAGAACTTAGGATCCCTATCTTATATGATGGACAGTGGGAGTCCATGGAGTCTTACAACTTCTCTGAAGAACAACCCTGCTATGTGAGATGCATCATGAGTTTTCCTACAAGGAATAAAGTGTCCCATCTTTTAAAATCTGTCAACTACAACATATATGCTATCAAATCCAGACTTGGTATTTCAAATACCTAGGACAAAGTCCATACTTACTGAATCCCAAGGTTTTTAAGGGATGGGTAAAGGAGTGTATAATATTTCATTGGAGGTGTGGCCTTTGGCTTGTAGGAAGACTGAACAACTCTCCACAAAACTCCTAACATTTGTCTACAATTTGGGCCAATGGTAGAACCTTCTAACTAGCTCCAATGTTTTGTCCACCCCAAAGTGACCAGGTAGGCTTCCACAATGCTTCTCCTTGATAATTCTTTCTCTCATGGATCCTTTTGGGACACACAATGAGATGCCCTTGAAAATAAGACCATCTTGTACAATAAACTCAGAGAAATTTGTCTATCATCTCATTACAAATCTGATAAGCCTCTTTGAAATCTTCATCCTGAACATATAGGTCCTTCATGGCATGAACCCCAATACTCTCCAACTGAATGACTTTGGTAGTTAGGTGTTTTCTACTAAGAGCATCAGCGACTTTGTTCACAATCCCTTTTTTATTCTTGATGGAAAATGTATAGGACTGTAAGAACTCCATCCACTTCACATGTTTGTGATTAAGTTTCTCCTGCTTGTTTAGAAAAATGAGTGTATGGTTATCAGTAAAACAAAAAACTCCTTGGGCAACAAATAATGCCTCCACTTCCTAAGTGACTGAACCATGGCATACATTTCAATATCATAAGTAGAGTACTTTTTCTTAGGTTCATTGAGCTTCTCACTGAAAAAATCAACTGGCTTTCCTTCTTGGCTCAAGACTCCCACAACGGCTTTGTTGCTTGTATCACATTCAACTGTGAATACCTTATGAAAGTTTGGTAGAACTAGGATAGGCTGATTTTCAATCTTTTTCTTCAACAACTCAAATGACTCATAGGCTTCATTAGTCCATGAAAATATGCATTTTCTTCCACCTTTAATGGTGTTAATAATGGGAGCACATATACCACTAAATTTTCTGATGAATTTCCTATAAAATCTAGATAAACCATGGAAAATATTTACCTTTGATGGAGTGGTAGGAGGTAGCCAATTGAGGATGGCTTCAACTTTGGTAAGATCCATCTTGAGATTGTTCTTGGACATCACAATGCCTAAGAACACAAGTTCTTATTGAAGAAACACACACTTATCTATATTTATTTTCAACTTCTCCTCATGGATTTTTCTCATTGCCATGTCCAACTGCTTGAGATGTTCTTCTCTACTCCTACTAAAGATCAAAATGTCATCACGGTATACAAAAACAAATTTGTTAAGAAAAGGTTTCAATACCTCATTCATCAATGTCATAAAGGTACTTGGGTCATTGAAATGGCCAAAAGGCATCACAAGCCACTCACAGAGGCCTTTTGTAGTCTTAAATGTTGTCTTCCATTCATCCCACCCTCTAATTCTTATATGATGGTAGCCACTCTTGAGATCTATCTTGGAGTAGTAACTTGCACACCCCCAAAAGTCCATCAAATCCTCTATTCTAGGCATAGGAAACCTATATTTGATGGTTATCCTATTGGTTTCCCTAGAGTCCATACATAACCTCCATGTGCCTTCTTTCTTGGGTGCTAGGACTGTAGATACAACACAAGGACTCACACTCTTCCTAATGAGACCTTTTGACAATAATTCTTCAATCTGTCTTGCTATCTCTTGATTTTGTTCAGGGGTCATCTTATATGCTGCCTTGTTTGGAAGAGTGGCCCCTGGTATGAAGTCTATATAGTGACTTACTTCTCTTTCAAGTGGCAAAGACTCTAGTGTACTTTTAGCTATTATGCCCTTATATTGGTTTAACAGTGCTTTGACCTCTTTGGGACCTACATCCCTAGTAGGCATTTTAGATTTTGGTTCTTTTATAGATGTTTTCTTGGGCCTCACTACTAATGTGAAACAAGGTGTATCCCTTTCCTTTAATGCTTTCATGAACTCTTTCTCTCCTAAATGCCTGATACTGCTAGCAACATGTTTTTCTTTTTCATAGTCACAAAGTGGGTTCATTACATACTCAACACCATCCTTAACTATAGTGTAGATATTCGACTTTCCATCATGCTTAGCATTTACATCATATTTCCAATGCCTCCCTAATAATAAATGACATGCAGCCATCTCCGTGATATCACATAGAACCCTGTCTATATACTCCCCTATCTTGAAATCTACCCAAACTTGTTCATTGATGATGGTTTGTTTTTCTTTTGTCAACCAAGAAGCCTTATGATGGAAGGGATGAGGGATCACATGCAACTTTAACCTAGTGACTAACTCTCTAGATGCAATATTATCAGTAGATCCAGAGTCAACTATAACTTTGCATACCTTATTGTTCACCTTACAGCTCATCTTGAATAATGACTTCCTCTGAGGTGGTTCCAGAGTTGTAGGTGCTCTTAAGAGTGTCCTTTGCATCATTAGACATTCTCCTAATTCTAGATTTGTAGGTCTTGAAGTTTTAGAATGGTAGGAGGACACACTTTTTTTATCATCTCCTTTAGGACATCTAAAGGACTGGTGTCCAACTTGATTACAAGTGAAACACTTCCCTATGAAGACACTAGGTCCTCTTCCACCAAATCTTCCTCTACTATTTGATCTCTTGCCTCTAAAACTGCCTCTATTACTGTGCTCTTCTTCTAATTCATGAATATTAAACTCTCCTTGACTCCTTTATAATGGACCCTTACCATTAAATCTACCTCTGCCCTTGAAGTTATTCCCTCTACCTCTGTTATTTTGTTCTCCTCTCTTCTACTTTTTTTCAATTTTTAGTGTCATTTGAAAACATTTGTGTATTGATTTAGGGTTAAACAAGATCATTTCATCTTGAATAATGTATTTTAGTCCATTGATATACCTTGCAAGTTTGTGCTTCTCACTCTCAGGAAATCTTTCCTTCAAGGTCATTTTGTGAAATTCTTCAGTATACCCACTCACATCAAGGTCCTTATATCTTATATTTTGTAGCTTCTTGTGGAGGGTGATCTCATAATCTTCTGGTACAAACTATTTCTTGACTTCAACTAGCATCTTTTTCCATGTTGAGATAGGTTGGTTCCTCCCATCCTCCATCCTTTCATTTTGCTGAAAATTGCACTAACTTAAGGTAGGGCCTCTCATTCTAGATTTTGCAACCTTATCTTTCTGATTCTTAGCAATGTTGTCATACTCAAAGTAGTTCTCTAAAGCTTCAACCCAATCCACGCATTCTTCAGGATCCATTTTCCCACAAAACATGGGCATGTTTGAGTTCTGATCCCTTCTTCCAACTCTCTCAAGACCTTCAAGAAGTTTTACTTTCTCTTCAGGGGTTTTACAAACTCCATAAAGAGTGTCTAGAAATTCAATTAGATTTATTAGATCCCACTCTCATTGAAAGTTAAGTCCAAAATACCTACGGGTTAGGGCTACAAGGAATCCTAGACCATTTGGGATTCTACTACCTTTGGGTCTACAAGACCAAATCTAGTGGTGGATT
>MU226855.1:1958342-1985447 GCA_018584345.1 Thuja plicata | reverse complement strand
AAATGCTGTTATTTTTGCTCACAGCTCTATTGATACTAATGTTGCTATGTATAACAAAGCTTCTATATGCAATAATGTGATTATGCAGATTCAAGTGCAAGCAAATAAAGTTGCCCTCGAGGTTGCTTACCTGCAGGAGCTGCTCAATCATTGGGGCAATGCTCCCTGCACTGTTGCTAGAGTGCCTCTGGATGCTCTGTCTGCTGAGGGCACGCCTCCTCGAGGCCACCGCCGCGGGCGCAGCTCCTCTGCGCGCCGTTTCCACATGCCACGGTCCCAAGCCCCTCGCCACCACTCTCCGAGAGGTGGTGGAGATGGTTGGCGGCGCCGCTCGGCTTCTTCACCGCGGCGGACTTCTGGTTGGGGGCCAACCCCTGTGCAGTCTGCCCCTCCTGATGCTCCTGGTTCCCGCTGTGGCTGGGATTTGCCTCCTGCCACTTCCTCCAAGTTCCCACGCCTGGCGCTTGCTATTTCCCCGCCTAGGGCGGAAGACAAAGAAAAAGAAAAAGAAGATGAGAATGATGGTTGGCCTCCTCCCGACCCTACTGTCAATCCCACTCCGAAGTGGGGATCGGATGATAAAGATCCTCCACCTTCTGCTGCTACTGCTCTTGCTGCCTAATGGCATTATAGATTTTTTTTGATGAATAGTTTTCTGTATCCGGCTTCGGCCGAGTGACTCTGCGGGGTGATTTTTTATATCCCCCGGCCCCTTTTTGTGAATATGTAACTTTGAAATTTATTAATGGAAAGGAACTATTCATCAAAAAATTCATGGTTTCCTATTGTTTCTTATTTTCTCATATTGTGGATTTGTCTTCCTTGCTAGCTAGCTGCTGGGTATGCAGTGTTCTTAAAAGCAAATAACATGCTTTCAGCTCTACTACCACATTTTGCAACATGCTGAGAATTATGAGGTAGTTCCTTTTTAAGATTTTTTTCATTTTATTTTCCTTTTTTATCATTGACAAGCTACCAAATCCCAGCTGAGAAGAGGTCAAGCTCTTATACTTATGAACCTCAAATATTTCATATTGGCCTTTTTCTTGAATCTTTCATCAGTTAAGGTAACATTTCCTTTATTTAGAGCTATATCACAATAACTACTATATGATAGAATCATTGTAACTTATAGATTAGAGACCTTTTTAGATTGTCACTTAGAGATTTTCCAGTTTTCACTCTTGAAAATTCATCTATCTTCCAAATGCACGGGTCTATTTATTATCTTCATTTGATGAAGAAGATTATTTATTGCAAAGAACAAGAGATTGCACTAAATACCGTGAAGGGATGAGAAATTCTAGCACAAGTTGAGATACCCACTTTTTACAATGCCTGGCTTGGAACATAATGACATTTTTGAGATAGTGGGATCACAACAGACGTTCCCAAAATGACACAAGCTCATCCTCAAGATGGTTAGCTATGTATGAGATACCCTAAATCATCATGGGAAAACCAAGTATTCTAGACGGAAATGGAGTTCTTTATCTATATTCATAAAAAATATTTGAATTGATTTAAAAAAATCTATTAATGCATACCTGAAAATCTAAATTGTATGTTAGAAAACATTGTGGTTACAATTTCAAAATATTTCACAAATAATCTTCAATTGGACACATTTTTAATGTACTATTCTTAGCAGTCATCATTCCAACTGCAAATTAGTTTTTGTGCAATTTGTTGTTTTGTAATATACCTGTATCATTTCTTCAGAGTTATGTTTGGAATTTTCATGTTTCAAGATATCCTATAGTTCCATCTACCATGCATTTCCTACCTTCTTTATTGCAACCATTAAACAATTATAGTAGAATATTCAAATTTTCCCCTTATCTATACGGCTGGTTTTTTTTAAAGGAATTCAAATTAAGATTATGTTTTCATTTTATAATTAATATAGCTTTCTCCTACTTCACATAAATGCTTGAACCATCTTTGATATCAATTCTTAAAGTTATTTGGTGACTCAATTTTAAATATGAAAGAGATCTTATTAAAAATTACAGTAAAACATGTATAATATGAAGTTATAGTCATTAGAAAATACTCTTGTTTTTTATTAAGGGTAAAATAGTTTTTGAAGGGAACACTAATCCTTTACAAAAGACTAAAGATAGATAGGAAAATGCATAACAAGAAACAAACAGACATCAACAAAAGCAACAGCTGGGGGAAAAGAAGAAGAGCATTTAGAACCCCTCCAGCAAAAGCACCTAGTCAAAAGACGAAAGTAGACAAAAAGAGAACCAGTCCCAGTGAACAAAGTCACGTCTGCTTCAAGATCTCAGCAGACTCATCCATCACATGTTTGTGTTTTTCAATGGCTTTTTTGAGGTCTTTTATATCTTTGGAGCTCCCTTGTTTCACTTTTTTAACACTTGCCCTTGTACGAGTCCCTGGGCTAGCAATGTTGGGATCAACAGTATTATCCTCGTCAACATTGATAGGGTTAGAGTTCCCATCCAACATAGAGAGAAGAGCCCTAAGGTTACTATAAGTCACTTTCATGCCCTTGAAGTTATTTTTCATAAGTCGACTGAGGGTTTCTTCAATGCTCTGGATGCGGCTTTCAGTAGTACGCTGGCGAAAGTTGACCACAACATTGATCTTTAGCTCAAGTTTCTCCAGAAGGATTTTTTCCATATTCTCTTCCTAAGCCTTGTTGTTTGTATCTTCTTTCAGAGGTTTAGCAATTAGGATAGCCAGCTTATTAACCCTATCCTGGAGGTCATCATACTTACCATTAATATCTCTAATCTCTTCAAGAAGCTAGGTGTTCAGCTGCAGATCCATATCAGCCTGCTCTCTAACAACCTGAATAAACCGGCAGGGATCTTGGGTCTTTTCAGTCTCATTACCATGGCTATCTCTAGTTTTATCTTTATCTTTTTATTCCCCTCTGATCCCATACCCTTGTCTTCCCTAGAAGTCCTATCCACAAAAGACACAGACTCCGCATAATTCACCAGAACAAGAGTAGTGTCAAAAATGCCCTTCTCTTTAGACTTCAAACTCGGCTCACTATGCTTTTTAACAGGGGAAATAGGTATTTCCTCCTCCAAGGCCATAGGCTCACCCCAAGGAATATTCTTATCCTGGTCCTTTGTTTCCACTTCTTCGGAGTTGTCTTTACTATCATATTCCATCTCCTCGGAGGAACCCGAAAAATCTTGTTCAAGGGAATCAATGTCTTCCCCTATTTCCATACCAGTTTCCTCATAGAGGAATTTAGCAGCTTCCCCTTTTTCCCCTTTCACATCCTCCTTATCCTTAGCCTCAGTTTCATTGTCCGTGTTCATGCCTTCCTCCTCTGTGAGGATCTTGACGTGCTCTTCTCCACCAGTGTTGACTTTGCCCTTCCTCTTTTTCCCAGGAGTGTTACTCTTAGTAGCCATAGGTCTTTTACCTTTCTTACCTTTGTTTGAGTCTTCCACCTTAGGGTTTCCCTACATCTTAAACTTAGCATGCTCATAAATTAAAAGGATAAGCCCATCATGGAGAATAGGCGAGGCAGCATTCTTTCTGTTCTCCAAGATACTATTTTTGCAGAGACTTGAGAAGAAAGAATAGGAAAGAGATTGTCCTGTTGTAGTAGAAATGGTTAACCAACATAAAATGGAAATTGTAAACCCTAGTATAATGACTATCTAGGGTAAAATATTGCATCATAACTTTGACAACTTTAGCCCAAAAGAGCTTCATATGATCCCACAGGAAGAAATCACCCGACTATTTGACAAGAAGGTCTCTTTCCACCTTAGTCTTAGGATACATTTGAGCAGCATTTTTAGCCATGACTACACCTCTATAGTATTTAATACCAGACAACTTAAGACCCATAATTTTAGAAATGATTTTCTCAGTCACACAAAATGTCTTATAACACAGAGTTACCTGGCCATTGTCCCAACTATCCACAAATTCCCTAGAGATGTCTTTATTATTTCCATGGAGTTTCTCCATATAATCTGTTATCCCACCTTCCTTGAGTCTCTTCCATACTTTGGCTTCTTTCTTCCATTTACAGACCGACGGTTCTTCCCTTTTCAACTTTCCTCCCATACTACCAGAAAACTAGAGATCAAAATACCGCAGAGCGAAAGTGAAAAGAGAGGTTTGTGAATGAATGATGGTAAAATTCCACCCTTTAATAGAAATGATATGACTTCTTCCATAATTTTTATTATTAATGCACTTGTTGTCATTCATGCGAAGCTCAAAAATGAGGCAACTCTGAGAACTAGCCTTTCTTGTCATCATTATTGGATATGTTTTCGGGTTTTAGGTAGATTTGATCGTACTTCACAAGATTAGCGATATCAATATTTAACCCTTGATAGAAAATACTCTTGTTATCATCCATGACTTTATTTTTTTTTGGAGCATTGAAGCAAGACATAGATCTATTGGGTATATATTTGTGCTAGATTGGGAAGTTTTATGTCTTCCTAGAGTGCAATTTTTTCATATATGCTTGCGACATTTCTTAGATGCACAAATTTTAATTGGTTTCTAATAAATAAATAGTCATTTTCTAGTATAGAAACTAAATATTTTAGGTGAAAGTTTGAATTTGGAAAAAGAAGGAAATGGCTATAACTAGAATGGTGGGAGCCTGCAAGAGAACACTAAAGTTTGTGAGGATTTTGAGCCACCTATAGAATCTATGCCTTCTAGTATTCTTGATTACAATCACATGGTTTATGGTCAGTGTTAGAAACACTAAGAGGGGGGAGTGAATCAATGTTTGTCTATTATATTTAAACAACTTTAAAAATTAATCAAATATAAGTCAATTGAAGCTTAACATAAGAACACATAACACATGATATGATTATGGGGAAACCTTGATCAGAGGAAAACCTTGGTGGGAATTAGTACCCACAAATATTGCACTAGTATAATGAAGATTTTAAAGTTCCTTTTCCCTATTAGGAGCAGTCTGTACAATGCAATTACAATGACCTGGTTAAGGGTCTAACCCTGCTAGGATTCTTTTACAAATAACCTTGTTAGGGGTGAGGACTCACTATCCAAGAAGCTCACTACTCAGTAGGATGAAGGCTACAACCTCCTTGATAATAGATATACACTATATCCAAAAGTGAACTGCTATATGTGACACAATTATCTGATTAGTTCTGGTTATGCGTTGATGCTATTATACTCTTAAAGAGCTTTATCCCATTCTGACATCTTATAATGTTCTTTTATATCTTTTCTTTGCATATTTCCTTGACACTTCCTAATACATCTTTTTATGTTATATATACATGTTCATGCCTGAATAGACGCGACTATAAACAAGACCTTAGTCAGCCCAAAACAACATTCACAATGCTTCCAAACAAATTGGCTTAAGTGCATTTACAATAATGTTTAATACATAATTACAAACTTATTACAATAGGCACTTAGCCTCTACACAACAAAATATTACACACTAATCAAAAACTGAAGTCAACTTCATACTCTATTTTCTGAACTACTGGTGTACTTGATCTTTCTGTAACTTATGTGTACTAATATTCCATACCATGTGTGTATAGGATAAGAAAAAAAACATATCATAGAGCTTATGTTTGAAGGTGCTTAGTCTGAATCAGTCCTACACATGTGCGTTGGTGCTCTGATCGACTGTATATCTCTGTTATGCTTTGTCTTCTATAATTAGCCATTTTGTCTTACAAGTTTACTTGAAAAAACTTCATATGAATTTGTTGCCATATTAAAAAAAAAAAGAAAAAAAGTCACATTCTCCTTGAGAGTCAACTTGCCAACAACTTCCACCTTTGTCATTAATGGCAACAAAGGAATGTGGCCAAGTTACTCAAACTTAGACTAACACCAAAACAATGTATCTCATCTTCTTCTATTCATACTTCTTAACATATATATAACATATACACATACTCCTTATGTATATTACTCCCCCTTTGACATTAATGACAAAGGTGTCAAAATTTTGAGTCCTTGAGTACTTACTCTGAGTATACATCTTGATAAGCTATCTGTAGATTCTTGATCTCTTGCTGCTAGAACTCCTTTACTACATCAAATGTTTGTAGATGGGCACATAGGGCATATATAAGCTTTTCCATCTTAGTTAGATCTATGTTGGGTCCTTGATCATAGGTAGCAATGGTTGCATCTATATGTTTGATGTTTTTGTTCAAAACTGCTAAGGAGGGCGTAAGTGCATTTCTCAGTTGAGTCTCCCTGATCCTTATCTTACTGATCTCCATTTTAGCTTTTTCTATCTTGCCTATCTGACCTTGATAGATATTGTTGTAGATGTTTATGTGTTGGGATGATGTTTGAACTAATTTTCTTATGTTATCAACCAAGATATCTGCCTCTTCTATCTTTTTGATATGCTTAGAGGTGAGTTTGCCTCTGTCCATGCAGTTTGCTATTACCTTTCTACCTTTTGATGCCAACTCTTTCAATATTGTCTAACCAATCTTTAATGAATTGATATCTAAAGAGAAGTTATTTACCAATTCATTCAATCTTTCCTTTTTGTATTCTTCCTCTGTAGTTCTAGTAGCTGAGTCTACTATGCTTGTAAAGTGTGCCTTGAAGCTCGTTAGGATGCTATCTACATCATCAACTGACTAAATTTTAGCCACTTTTTGGTCTGCAGGAACTAGGTCATTCAAAATTTTTACTAACTCCAAAAAGAGAGGGTTTCTCATAACTTGTTTCTCTTTGGATTTTTCCATGGCTAGGACACTGATCTTGATCAAGTCTTCTTCTCCCCATGCATTTAGACTTGCAGAGTCAGGAGTTAAACTTGACAACAAAGAAGCTGATGGTTGAATGGATGGGGTGAATATAGTATTCTGACTAGCATCCATACATTCAATTTTTACTGGGATCTCCATAACTGGTGTTTCATTAGTTTGATTGTCTTCCTATTTATTCAAATCTGTTGAATCTTTAGAGGGAACTTCATCTTCTAAAGATGTGTCATCAGTGCATACCTTTGTTGTCTCTTCAGTTCTTATATATTCTTTTTCAACTTTATCCATATCATTGTTAGAAGCGGTCATGGATATCTTGCTATCATCAATCACAAAAGTTTCTCCTGAATCTTTGATTGCATTAGAAGCTATTGAAACTTAGGGCACTGAAACATGTGGACCTATCTTAGGTGCATTTTGAATCAATGGTTATGTAACCTATTTGGAAGGAACTGGAGTTACCTTTTTTGTAGGCACCATTGATGGATACATATGTCTATCAAAAAATACTCGATCAAATGCTCTCTGAGTCTCTTCACCAACCAGATCATACTCTTTATTCATGATATGGAGAAATCTTGTTTTGGTTTTGAGATGAGGCTTTACTAGATCCAATAGAATGGTTTTCTCATCATGTGAGAAAACTGGAAGAAGATTGTCTAATGTTTCTTCTCTTACCCTCATATCATGTTCAATTTCTCACCTTTTTAATACATCAAGTATGTTCCATACCTTGTCTTGTATGACTATTTTAAGTTCCAATACTATCCTCTTGAACTTAATCATGTGAGAGATGATCATAGAATGAATCTATGATTTTTCTATCTCTTGGTATTTTTCATAGACATTCTTGATAGATTCTAGTCTTCCTTCATTAACAATTTTATTCTTTAGAACTATTGGACTAGGTCTAAATCCTACCTTAGGATGGATGACATGTAGGAACTTACTTCTTCCTTCTGGTTATCTTACTAGGTAAAAAAGGTGGAGAGGATTCTAGATCAATGATGGTTGATGGCGAAGATGTACCTTCATCATAGTTTTTCTTCTTTTTAGGCATATCATCAGACTTTTCCATTTTTACTTCTGAGGGAGTTTTCTCAAGTTCTGTAGCTATCTTAGCTTCCCTAGCTCTGTCTAGCTCTTCTTGTGTAACCCCTTGAATTTTTAGGATATTTGAGGTAATCCTTAATGTCTTCCTTTTGTTGTCTACATTGTACAAGACATAATCAACTTGATTTGTCTTTTCTCTATAAGTACCCCATCTAGGTTCATTGGGATCCTTTGGTGCAGATAGGAGGACTTGTGCATAACCATCCAAAATGTGTTCTTCAACTTCATATACGAGAGGGTGAATCCATTTTTTTCTAGGCTCAACTTCCTCCATGCAAGTATAGTCAGTTTCCACCATGAAGCATATGGTGTCTTTGCATTTCTCAACTATCTTCTGAGGTATCTTGAACCTCTTCTACATCTTGATCCTAAATGTTTTAATATCCATGTCCATAGAATCTTTTGTACTACTCTCTGATGTAGCTTTTAGTGATATCTAAGACATAGCAGGTTTACTCCTATCTAGGTAAAGATTGGAAACCTTACCAACAATGTGGAAGTATAGGTAGATAATCAAGGAGCCAAATCTGAATATTTTTCTCTTGTCATGCTTGACAGCTCTAATGTTATCAATCAACTATATGTGCAATATCTCACATAGGTTATATTGAGTATTATCCTTTACCATCTTAATTGTTGTGAGTACAGTAGCTATAGATACACTATTCAGTCTGCTTGCATGCTGGAAATTGTAAACTAGATTCATAGTAACCAATTTGATGTCATTGGCCTCAATTAGATCAATTGTCATGTCACACCTATCACTTCTAGATAAGCAAAATTGTTCAAACTATTTCTTAAATTCCTTACCAGTAGGAAGAACTAATCTAGTCATAAGAAGTCTAGTCATTTCATGAATTAGGTCTATAGTGATGTGGATAGGAACCTCACCAATCCAATATAGGTCATCATGTATCCTACTTAGTAATATCTTAACCTATTCTGGCTCATAGAACTCATGCATGTTAGAATACTCAAGGATAGGGTTATCAGTGAGATGTGCATATTCATCCTTGAATAAATAGTCTAGTTTCATCATTGAAGCCATAAGAGTTGCTATGCTATTGTCCCCAATGGTTTCCTTCTTATAGTAGATGTAAGCGCGAATGTCTTCCATGTGTACGACTCCAAGTGGAGTCTTAGAGAATTCTCCTTCAACATCATCTAATATAGACTTGAATGGATTCTTCTTAAAGACAAATCTCTTCCTTTCAGCAATGTTAAATACAACGGGGGTTGCCATACTTACTTGCAACTTGATTAAGTAGGGTTTCACAATAATTCTGAAATGACGCGACTACTAGGGTTCTGTTATTGTCTTTAATCCATTCACAAACCAACCAATTCCTTAACCTATAGTGTTTTGATACACAATGCTCAAGTGATCTCTGAATGCTCAATCTTGAATGCAAAGTTAGGTTTTAAAAATATTTTACCAATTTATATAAAGGTTTATTGCATTTAATGCTTGTTGTCATAAAGCGGTTTATAGAGAGAATTTCAAACTTTATTCTAAGTGAAGTAAAGGCAATGCGTGCATGCATACAACCTTATTTCTTGGTTAAATACATGAATCCATAGGCGCATACTCAAAGGTGAGTATACGAGCCACACAGGGGTTCAGAGGTAGAATAGCTCCCCCTAAGACCACGAGGGTCAACTATCTAGAAGTAGAAGGTGTGTCCATTGAGGATGCATCTACTACCTTGTTCTCTTCATTATCTTTCTTTGCTTCAACCCATATTTTATTTGAATCAGCTTTAGCTTTCACAAACTTAACTTTTCTCGATTCTTCAAAAAGAGACTTTTTAGGATTTTCTTGTCTTTGAGTTCTTGACCTGCAAAATCTTGAGATGTGTCCAGCTTTTTGACATGAATGACAAATGATAGGAGGTCTGATGTTATTATTCATCATGTTGCACTGCTTAGCTGTGTGTTAATTGTAAGTACATGTCTGACATGTAATGTTCTGCAAGTTTCTTTGAGGTTGATTTCTCTGATTGTATTGAGTTTGATTCCTTTGGTTCAGCTGTGACTGATTTATTTGATTTGTCCTACAATGAATAGCCCTATGACCAAACTTATTATAGGAGTAACAATAACCATTAAAATGTCTTACTTCTTTACAATCTCTTTCTAATTATCCATTCTTGTTACAAGCATAACAAGTTTTGTTAACTTGCTTGAGTTCATCTTTAGGTGGTTCAGTTTTAGTCTCTGCAATATTCTCCTCTTTCTTTGCTTATGTAGATGCTTCTTGTGTTTTCTTTCTTTCTTGCATTGAATTGATTTAAATTTGAGCTACACAGTATCCCATACCAATGGTATCACCTTTTAACTTTTGTGCATACAGTTGTGATTGAATTAGATCAGAACTTGTGTGTAGTTTGTCAATCTTATCTTTTGCTCCTGATAATTCAGATTCTATCTTTTTCTTGATGTTTTCTAATTCCAAGATTTTTAAGTTCTCTTGCATAAGTTCATCATTTAATTTTTTTCTCTCTTTGGTCTTTTCTTCAATGGTTGTTAGGCTATCTATAATTTTTTCATTCAGATCTTCAATTTTATCTTTCAAAGACATGTTTTCTACATTCAGCTTCTTGACCATTTTTCTCAAATAATTGGTAGAGAAATCTTTCAGATCTTTCCTTAATTTCTTGATAAGCATTTGAGAGCCCTAAACTTTTATTTTAAGTTCCTTAGTTTCTTTTTTAGATCTATCAAGATCTTCAAGGGATGCTTCAAGATTCTATTTTAGATGTTTTACTTCGGTTGAATCCATGATCTCCTCAAGTGCTTAATCTTTCTTTCAAAGTACCAAATCTTTGATACCAATGGTTAGAAACACTGAGAGGGGGGGGGTGAATTAGTGTTTGTCTATTTATTCTATTTCAGAAACTTTAAATATTAATAAACTATAAGTCAATTGAAGCTTAACATAAGAAAACATAACACATGATATGATTATGGGGAAACCTTGATCAGAGGAAAACCCCAGTGGGAATTAGTACCCACAAATATTGCACTAGTATAATGAACCTGTTAAAGTTCCTTTGCCTTGTTAGGAGTAGTCTTTACAATGAAAGTACAATGACTTGGTTAAGGGTCTAACCCTGTTAGGAGTCTTTTACAAATAACCCTATTAGGGGTGATGACTCACTATCCAAGAATCTCACTACTCAGTAGGATGAAGGCTACAACCTCCTTGATAATAGATATACACTATATCCAAAAGTGAACTGTTGTATGTGACACAATTGTCTAATCAGTTTCAGTTATGCACTGATGCTCTTATACTCTTAAAGAGATTTATCTCATTCTGACATATTATACTGTTCTTTTATATCTCTACTTTGTATATTTCTTCGACACTTCCTAATACAGATTTTTATGTTATATATATATATATATATATATATATATATATATATATATGTTCATGCCTAAATAGACGCGAAAGTAAACAAGACCTTAGTTGGCCCAAAACAACATTCACATTGCTTTGAAACAAATTGGCTTAAGAATGTATAAAATAATGTTTAATACATGATTACAAACTTATTACAATAGACTCTTAGCCTTTACACAACAAAAGATTACACGCTAATAAAAAACTGAAGTCAGCTTCATACTCTATTTTCTAAACTGCTGGTGTACTTGATCTTTCTATAACTTATCTATACTTACATTCTGTACCATGCATGTATAGGATAAGAATACAAACATATCATAGAGCTTATGTCTGAAGGCACTTAGTCTGAATCATTCATACACACATATGTTGTTTCTCTGATCGACTGTATATCTCTATTCAACTCTGTCTTCTATACTTAGCCATTTTTTCTTACAAGTTTACTTCACAAAACTTTAGATGACTTTGTTTCCATAATGAAAACACAAAATAAGTCACATTATCCCTAAGAGTCAACTTTCCAATAGTCAGGTGGGGTCTGAATCTTCTATTATCTCCAAAGACAAGACTAATGGTCATGGGGATCAAGTATAGAACCAAAAATGGACAGAACTGAACTTGGTGCCAGATTGAAAGGTTAGGCTATTTCCCCTATTTTGCATAGTTTGACCATGTATCTAGTACTTTTTATATCTCTATACCTGATTTCCTAGTGGAGAAAGATATTGAATCGATGAAATGTTCATTAATAGGTAAAATAGTTGGTCTTCAACCCAATATTAAGATAGTCCAAGCTTGGGTGGCCCATAAATAAAAAAATAAGGGGTACATTAATTTTCCTACAATGGTAAAGGTTTTTCTCTCCTTTATGTTCACTTGTGAAGAGGATTTATTGTCTGTCTTGGTCAGTGGTCCTTGGATGCTTGGTCAGTCTTCCCTAGTGCTTAAGAAATATGAGCCTATGTTTTCTCTTCTTGATTGGATTTGTGACTGTTCTCTGGTCTAGGTTAGGCTCCAAGGTTTTCCTTTGGAATTCTCAGATGAGGAAATTTGTAGGGGAATGGTGGCTTATTTTTGGGAGCTATTATTAGTGGATTCCATGATGGCCGGTAAGAAATTAACATTAAGAAATCAATGGATTTTCCTAGGGAAGTTACCATTAATCCCAAACTGGGTGTCAAGTAACAAGCTATCGAGTTTGAATTTATCCCTTTTGTCTACTTTCATTATCGAGAAGTTAGAATTTGGGCTAACGATTATCCTAAAGAATAATCAAAGGCAAAAACCTCAAAGAAAGTTTGAAGGAAGAAAAGTGACAACCCAAAGCATAATGAAACTTATTTGCAAGTTGAGGCCCATGAATTTGATGGAGACTCTAATAACCAAGTGTGTCTGGATTTATTTTTAGTCAAATCCAACATTATTGGTTATCAACCTATAGGGTCTGAGATCAATTTGACTATGAATCTTTCAAACTACTTGGGAGTAGATATTGAGCCTCATGATGTAGATTTTTTTGATTAACCAAAGTGAGTTGCAAATTACTCAGTGGGAGATGATGAGAATCGGTCCCACTAATGAAGTGTTGATACAGTTCTATAGAAGGATAATATGGCTAGTGAGGAGTCATTGGAACAACAATGAACATATTTTAAGAATGAGGTGTCTTTAATGGTGGTCAAGTATAGAGTTGGGCGTAAGACTTCTCCTTCAATACATGTTGTTCAAACAAGAAACATAATAAAGGTTGATTGTTGAGTGGATTCCAAATGGGTGGTCAAGTTAAGCTTTATCCAAACTTATGACAAATAAAGAAAAGATAATATTGTGCATGGATATTTTAAAGGACTCTTCCAGAGATGGGCCTTTCTTTCTCCCCTCCCTTCTTGAAATAAAGATTATTTCATGGAACATTAGGAGGTTAAATTACCCTGATAAAAATTTCTATTTTATTAAATTTGATAAGAGAACATAAACAAGGAATTTCTCTTATACAAGAAACTAAAATACTTAAGGCTAAACTTGGTGATGTTAAGCTTGCTTTCTTCAAGGATGTTGGAGTTTATTGTACTGATGCAAATGGGGCTTCAGTAGGAATAGCCACTTTCTAAAATATGAGACTCATTAAAGGTACTATTAACTTTTCTTATCCTAATCACATAGCCACTTATTGGAAATTTGGATGAAGATGAATGTGTTGTCATTGATGTTAGTATATTAGTGAGATTGTTCAAATGGTTTGATTGTTTAAGTTTAACTTCTCTTTTGTAGTTTTTCCAATGGAATGGAATGTTTAGAGGTATGAATATTGTAGATATGAAGTAACATGCCTCATGAGATGTTCATGATATTTTCTACATAGTTCATGTCAACTTGCATAGGTTGGCATGATATTTTAGCATGTTTTGAGATCAGAGTTGGTTAGTGGCAGATAGTGTGGTTGATAGAGTTAACAGGGATATAGAAGAAGGTTTGATGTGCATGTTTAGGTTGGAATTTTTTGGTGCACATTTAGGAGTGTGTTTGGGACATACTTAGGAGTCCCCAGCTCAAAGGGTTTGTACTCCAAAGACCCTTAAGACATATTTTAGTTGTCATGAAGGTTGTGTATTGTGTTTTTCAGGATTAGTTTAAAAGGGGTTGGTAAATCTATTTGATAAGATGGATTTGAATGTTTGCATGTTTTTCATGATGCTAAAGAATTTTCTTGGAGTATGTGCTTAATGAGTTAGTCATCCACAAAGATTGAAATGATCAAATTGGAGGATTTTTGAGTCAGATAATAATATTTTTATTATTTTCTTTTGTTCTTAGCCTACTTGGTTGGCAAATTATGATGCGCAAGTTTTGGGTGTAAAATATGGAAATGTTATGATCTCAAGGTGATTTTTATGGATTGTGTCTATTGGTTGGCAGTGGTAGAAGGATGTAAATTGTGGTTTTTTTTGCATGAAGAAGTAAATTTTTAAGGATTAGGTTTTTTTGACCTAGTTCTTGATATTTTTCAAGGTTGATGATATAAATATAATCTAGAGTTTGATACAGATGTATATATGGTAGAGATTGAAAGTATAGAAAGTGCCTAATTTATTGGTGAACATACTTGTGTTCTAACAAAGAGTTGAATAGAGATCTACATTTTTCTACATGGGAACTCTATCAAACATTTGATAGATGTTCATAGATCATTGTAGTGATCTTTTGTAAGGTTGTGAGCCTTCCTTAGGGTTATACCTCCAGACTTTTTATTTGAGTAGTGAGCTCTAGGAAGTGAGCCTAAATGGATGTGCATTCCCCATATATGAAATATCCTTATACTTCTAACAAGGTATTTAATTACTGTGGATAATTAGCCCCACCGTGGTTTTTCCCCTAACAGGGTTTCCATGATAAAAATTTGTGTGTCAAGCATTATGGATGTGTTTCTTATTTGTCGATGCTTATATATTTCATAGTTAATTAATCAGATCAAATATTTATTTTTTATTCTTGAGGGTTTTCAAGATCATGATGACTTTAATTTTTCAGTAGTATGCAAAGAACACTTTTGGTAAGCATACACAAAAAGACAGGACAAGAGAAAACCGAAGAGTGACTAAGTGTAAAGTAAACCAATGACACAACTTAGTGTGTAAACTGAAAATGAAAAGATAGAAAGGTAAAGAGGAAACCAACAGAGCAACTCGACATGTAGGATATAGTGTAGACCGATGAGAAAGTTAAAGTGCAACCAACAAAACAAAACCGAAGGACAGTCATAGCATAACCAAAAAAAAGATACAAAAATTCAGTTACAGCCCGCAACAAGTGGATCTGACTTCCACATCAGATAAAGAAAGCTTATTCTATTTATAGGATATTGATTTTTTTTTAAATCAATTTATTGAGGGACAAGAAACATAAATGTAAATACTTTAATCTGTCTGACTGATTTAAAACACATAGACTAGGAGATCAAAGTACAAGTTGTAAACCTTATCTTAGAGTTAACATTGTTTTTATCAAAACTTGATGATGTCAATCCATCTATAAATAGATGATACAATGATTCATTAGTGTGTGTGTGTGTGTGTGAAAATAAGGATGTGAAGAGAGAGGAGAACATGAATGAAGCATACGAGCACATTTATGGATCAGATTGAGAGTTTTAAGAACAAGAACAATAAAAGATGAATTTGGTTATCAGAACCAAAAACAAAAGATATGGAGAATCTGAGGTATTATTCAATCACAATTAGGTGATAACATTTTTTATGTAAACTAAATTGGATCTATATCAGCAATAGGAGATTGCATTTACTAGGTCAATTTGTAGTTTGATATCATTCTAACAAGTGGAGCAAAGTGTAAAAATCCTTTCAAGGAAGGTGGATTTAGCAGTCCAACTACAAATCTCTTAACCGAGTGCACACTCAATAGTGTTGCTAGAGCTCCTAATAGAGTAGAGTTTAATAGGTCTCCACTGGTGCTCTTAACGGGGTAGATCATCAGAAGTGATCCAAATTTTAAGCCTTAACTAGCCCCTTCCAATTTGTAGATAGTGAAGATTTTGTGGGTGTCATCCCCACCACAGTTTTTACTTCCATACAGGAGTTTTCTATGATATCATATCTAGTGTTATGTGTCAAATTACTTTCATGAATTTTTCTATGAATGTTCACATGTATTGTAAGTTAATGAATTCATATAATTCACATCAAGATAGTATAAATTAGATTGAATGGATATATAATTGATTACAGAGGTTAATTGATTAAAGGATACAAAAGTTTTAGAGGTACTTATTCACCCCTCCCCTCTTAGTACATACTTCCCACTAATCCCAATAATAGGTATCAGAGCTAAGTCTCTTCTTGGAAAGCTTAAAGGGTTAAGAGAAAAGATTATACAATGGAGAAGTACAAACTTGATAAAAATATTGAGAATAAAAATCTTGAAATTCACATCTTCTATGAACAATATAAAGAAGCTACAATCAAAATGAGATAGTTGCTAGATGAAAGAAAGACTATGACATCTCGCTATAATGAGACAGATTATCATGAGGAGGAGATACCAGATTTCTTTGAGTCTTCAGATGAACAACAAGAAAATCATCAGATATATCAGAAGAAAGCATCACAAGCCTAACTAAAATCAATCTACATCTGGTTGGACAAGTGAAATCTCTACAAATCAGTCAAGAGACATTGATGGTAAGGATGATTGATGTCATGAATAATTCTAGACAAGTTAAGCAAGAAAGAACACTAGCTATTGATAATAGAAGAAAGATCATAGAAAAGATACAAGAAAGAGTCTGAAATATAAGGACTTACTGAGCATCACCATGAAGTTACAAATAAGATTATTCTTATGAGTCAAGAGGCAAATAGAATGAATGTTGAACTCATTGAAAGAATAGAAGCTATCGGTGAGCTAAGGGATGAGAATGAAAAGTTGAAACATGAAATAAGAATTCAGCAACAACATAATAAGATTATCAAGAAAGCTGAATAAAGCAATAAAAGAATGGATGATTTTCTTGAAGGATAATAAAGAGTCAACACCAAAACTGGTCTAGGCTTTACCAAGAATGTAGAATCATCAAATCAAATTGATCCAAAGAATGTCTATGAATATCCAATACCAAGAAATCTTACATGTAATCATTGTGGAAAGTAAGTCCATACATTAAATGTATGCAAAGACAAAATAAAAGGTATTCCTAAATCTACATCTTCATTCATAGGATTTTGTTATAAATGTAACAAGAAAGGACATAAAGTATATGAATGTAAGTCTGAGATAAAACAACTAAATAAGGAAACCTACATGGACAAATATTGTCCTAATTGCAAAATGAATGGGCAGACAACTCTTGAATGATGGGGAAAAAAAGGAAAGCATGGAAGCCTAAAGGTCAAGAAACTCCCTATCAACCAAAGAGAGTCGGTAACTAGTATGTATGCGATTACAATACTTGGACAAATTGTACAACATGTGGAAGATATGGTCACACTTATGCAAATTGTATGAGATAGTGGACTAGAAATTCTAGAGGCTAGACTAACCCAAGAATGGCATGCTTACACTGTCATAAATTTGGTCATCTCAAGAAATACTGGAGAGACCGAATGATAGAAACAAGCACATATCTCAATGGAAACACCATTGAAGACATCCAGAGAGATGGAGACAAAATGTGGAGAAGAGTTTCAAACAATGATGAAGCTAGACTAAGAAATGCAAATGGTGACACCCCATCCAATGGATCCAGTGACATCACCACCCTCACCTAAGAAAAACAAGTAAGTATGGAACTACATTACTCAAGTAATTACTTTACATCAGTTCCATAATATGTATTGATTAAATACCAAATTAGCATAAGAAAGATGCATCATGGTATTACTTGTCAAAATCTATGATAACTACACTTTCGGGCATATATACCGAAACCTATTGGTATACACTCAAAGCTAAGACTACCTACACTTATCGACAAGTGTCGGTTGAAAGAAAAGTTGCTAGTATAAACTGAGCCTCATCGCTAAACAATCAAAGTGAGCAAGTTTTCTATGACACTAAAATCTATCGGTAAATGAAAATGGAATAACGAATGCTCTGAAACATTATGAGTGTCACCAAAGGAAAGTGAATTCTTCACTGATGATCTCCATCTTCATACACTGAGGATTTGGTAAGCATTTATTGCTGATGTGCATTTTGTGACCCACCAAATAGTAGAACAAAACACCAAGGTATCTTATTCTCTCTTGATCAAAGTTTTGTATATGTTAAGATTGTGGGAAGATCATATAGGTCACTCCAAAGTTCCTTTCATGTTAGGTCTTGACCATGGATAAGCTTGGTGGAAAATGTGATTCACTGAATATCACAAGGGGCCTTACATTTTCAGTCTTGAAAGATCTGCAATGAAACACTTTTTTTTGAATTTTCTGAATATGCGGAAAGCAAAAGGAAGTTGGGTTCAAAAATTGTAATCTACTCCTAAGGGAAATGATAGAAATAGTTAATACTTTGGTGGACAAATTCCCAATAACTAGGTTTCACTTCACCAAGTTATACTACAACTACATGAGAACCGGTGCAATCTTCAAGGTTTATGTAGAGGATTTTCATACCACCATGGACACCATCATGAAGAACAATGTACGCAAATGATAGAAGTTAAGCATATGCATGAATGAGGTTCAGGCTAACTTTGCACAATGATTTACAATCAGTAAAATGTCAAAAGTATGAACCGAAGGAACTCATCAAAACACCATCATATTTCTTATTGCAATCACAACACTTCATCTAACTTTATCCAACAAATCTAACTCAATGAGGGAATTATGAAACCAAGCAAGCACTAAAACACATCAAGTATTCACCATGAAATTAAAAATGAAAACTTTATTGTCTTAGTATCTCTTTAGCAACAATCTCAAAATTTTCTCCCTTACAAATGAGAAGTGAGGCCTTTATATAGGTCCTCAAATACAATGAGTTGCCTGGATCAAACAATAACTGATGGCCCAGATTTTTCCACCTCAGCCCTAATCAGGGTTAGGTCAAGGAAGAGGGAATCTACATTAATACAAAAAGGAATCCACCATCATAGTGGGAAATAAATACCCATTATACATGCATGCTCAAAAGGAGAGTGGGGTGCAATAAATGACCATTAATGGTGCCCACTATGCATTAAATGTATTTCTATCATGGAATCTACCTTTCACCACTCTGCCTGAATGCCTAGAATCTTCCCAATACTACTTCTAACTCATCTATACTGACACTCGGTGCTAATTCCTACTTGAATTCCAAAGCTACTATAGCTCGTTTATCTTTCCTCGAGCTATACTCCCATTCCAGCAATAAATCTTGAGTAGTGTGCATATCATTCGAGAAGGTGGAGAATTTCTCAAAATCATCCCTGGTGAAGAAGTTCAATATGAAGAAATCCTCCAATTTACTCTTTAGGTTGTCCACAATTATCTCCTTTTCATACAACCTTTTTGATACAAGTGATGTGATAGTGTTTGAGATTTCTTACTTGATGTTCTCAGCTATTCCCTTCAATCAAGAAGATTCCTTAATGAAATGCCCAAACATTTCCTTGGCCATGAGCACAGCTCCATACCATCAGGTGAAATCATATGCTTCTCCCTCTTTGACGATCCCATGGTCAACTAGCACCTGTCTGGGTGTCTCCATCAATTCCTATAATTCTGTGATAATCTCATCCTGATAGATATGCTCATCCTCCCACAATTTCTCCATGCACTGAATCTAGGAAAGGATGGCCAATTCCCTTTTGTAGACTCACACTAAGCCCTCAACATGCTTGCGAGCTTCATTTTGGATGCCCTTGATCTAAGCCTCTGCCCCTTGATAATTTCTCTTGATCCTATCTATACTCTCTACACCCTCAGTTGGATCAATTGGCGGAGAGACAAAAGATGGACCTTCTTCCCTTACTGGCTGAGGTAGACATCTGATGTAGTCATATAATGCTTTGATCTCTCCTTTCTTCCTTTGATACTTCTCTTCTAATCTCCTCATCTTATTCTTGACTGCCTGTGTAGAATCATCAAGCTCCTCCAATACCTGCTCTTGGGAGGCATGACCTAGGTCAAACTCGGCCACATTATACTCATCTAGAGAGATTTGATCCTTTGCTTTGTATACAAATGGTGTTGCAAGCTGAAGGGTTCTGGACCCAGACTCATCTCATACAATCTTCACAAACCTCTTAGCCTTTCCCTTCTCATGTGATTGGTTGACCCTATTCATAATTTCCTACAATTTGAAAGCTGGGTCAACATCCTTTTCCTGACTTCTTTGGAGCGTTTTCCTCACCCACTCCAAAATGGAGGCTCCTTGATTCTTCTAAATTTCCATCTAATTTTGTTCCTATACCACCCTTGTATCAATTTATTTATCTCCACAACTTTCTGCCATCACCTCCAGGGTTGGTGTCTTTATCGTGGAAATCTCATCTTCAGCTGTGGGAATCTCTTCCTCTATTATCCTTCTGAAGAAAACACCAATACTTTCCTCAGTGGTAACATCTTGTTCCTTAATTTTTTCTCTGCAAGCCTTTCATTGGTGTTGATGCTCAATCTATCCTAAACTGACCTCGTCACATATTGCTCTCCTTTCTCAACTCTCCCCCTACTTGATTCTACTTCTTCCCTGGAAAAGGCGCCTATCTCCTACACACTTGGAGTCTGGCTGGGTGAGGATGGCATCTGTTTGACTCTTGGTCTCTTTTGTTGTGGCTCTTTGATATGGAGATCCAACCTTCTCTTTGTGTGTGTTTCCTAAGCAATATTCCTTTCTTTCTTGTGCTCTACGTTCCCTGAGAAAACCTCTCCTTCTTCAATCCTCTCTCCTGATGCTTTCTTTGGTCTTTCATCCCATAGTGGTTGATTCCCTAATAACTTTTAAGTCCAGTCCTCCTTTGGTATACTCATTCTACCAAGTTGGCGCTCAATCCACCACCTTGTGAAGTCCAAGACTGGTTTTGCAGAAACCTCAATATCTAGAATCTCCTTTCTTTTCTATTCATAAGGAAAAGTAACCTTTTCCTTTTCTGGATTATACCCTTTCTGAAGCACATTTGGTTCTTCCTTCATCTGATCAGGCACGTGAAAGATTTTGCAAGATTTGATGATGTTCAGGGGCAATCTGGAGCGCATCCCTTTCTTAGTCTCATTTTCATCTGTAGCATTGGCCCAAAAATCTTCAAGGTATGTCCTATGCTGATACCTTGCTCCTACCATTGACTTGATTTTGTTATAAGGATCAAAATCTGGCCTTCCTAAGTAGAATGGAAGATGGAAGAAATATAACTCATTTTGGGATCTTTTATTCACCCTTAGACATGGGCACATTTCAGCTTTATCTGCTCCTATGGAAATCGGTAAATCCAATCCTAGCTTCTTCTTTCCTTTTTGAATCTTGTCGTACACTGTCAATTTCCAAGTAAGCTCTAACAGAACCATCTTTTCCATAGGATATCTTGGTAGCTTGTACGATTGTGCCAAAAATCCTTGCACTCGGATGTAGGAGAAGGTGGGAAACTGAATAAACCAGGCTCTATATTCCTCCACTAGCTTCATTGCTCCTTCAGATAGTCTCATGTGCAATTTCTTCTGCAGGCTTCTCACAATTTGCATTGTGAAGGCATCATTGACCCAGACATAATCATCTATGGCCCATAAATGCAACTGAGGGTAACACTCATGAACTTTCAGCTGAGAAGCACCACTTTTGATTGCTCCCTTACATCGCAATCCCTCATATCTTGTATTATGTGCCAACATGTATATGACATAGGAACTCATGTAAACTTTTTTGATTGCTCCAGGTTTTCTAGCTATTCACTAAGGTTGTCACTGATCATTCCCGCCTAGTCCATGTGATTGTGCTCTTCAACCACCTGCTCGACAAAGTACCACATCCATGACTCAAATAGATAGGAGTGTGGCAGGCCAAAGATTCTACTCAGCATCATGATCAAGTCACTGTATTCCCTATGGAAATCCAACCAAACCAACTCATTTGGAAATTTTGAATGGTGAGATCTATTCTTTCTCAACCACTTATCATTTATGACATTTTCACAATATTGAATTCCTGTCAAGAAAACTTTATGTGCCTGCTCCTTTGTCTTCAACACCAATTTCCTGGAAGAAGGGATTCCAAATGTCTTAGCGATCATTGGTGGAGAAAGGTGTGCAATGATGTTTCCATCAAAATCTTTGATTGTTCTATCTTCTAAATTGAAGTGCCTAGCACATTCCATGATCAGCTCAGAATGTAGAAAAGCAAGAGCAAAGCCAGCTGCAGCCACAATTCCACTGTTCACAATTCAGGTGGCCAAATTGGTTAGTTGATGATCTTTCTACCCAAACATTCTTTTGTGAAACTCTGTCATGTCTAAGCCTCTGATATTAGTATCTCCAACCTCTGCCCACTTCGAAACAATCTTAGATTCTGGGAAAAAACTCCTTTGTTCATTCTTTATCAACTGTTTCCTCATCATGTTCGTTCCTCTAGGCTCAGTCATTCCTACAAAACACAGATCAAAACAAACATAAGAATTTTTGTAGGAGAAGGAAAAAGAAGACCAAATTCTTATGAAGGAGGAAATTCCTAAAATCTAACAAATTCTTCATCTTTTCTCTAAGAGGTCAAATCTCTCTCTTCTTCATGAAATCATGTTTCTCTGTCAACTTACTGGAAAAAATCCTCTAAAAATTTTGATCTTGAATTCTTCATGTCTTTCGAAAATAAAGAATTCTCTTTCTGTTTGGAAATTTTCTCTCTTTTCAAAAATCCTGCTCAACTTTCGAGGAAAACTTCACTTGAATCCTCTTTATTCCTCAAAATCTCTCATCAACCTATTTTCTCAAACTT
Source organism: Thuja plicata (assembly GCA_018584345.1). Classification (NCBI taxonomy): domain Eukaryota; kingdom Viridiplantae; phylum Streptophyta; class Pinopsida; order Cupressales; family Cupressaceae; genus Thuja; species Thuja plicata. The sequence continues at coordinate 1,962,749 of MU226855.1, read as the reverse complement.
TATGTGATGACAACATGAGAGAGAGTTTTCATATATAGATCAAAACCCTGAAAAGTTGCTTTAAAAGCCAAGAGATAATTTTAGGAAACTGCTAATTTAGGCGAAGATTCTTTCCTTCAAGTGCCACTTGTCACTGCTTTTTTCCATTTTTTTCAAAAAAACTTCCAATCTGAGCGCTTTACTTTATGATTAAGTTTCCATTTTATCCATCCTCTTGTTTTTCTGATTTTAAATATTGAAAAAGAATAAATTTCAATATTTAATCTTTTAATATCAATCCAAAAAAAAAAAGTGATTTAATTTCACTTTACTCTTCCAAATTTTATAATTAACTTGCCATTTTTTATTAATAATTAAATATAGATAAAAATCAATCTTTAATTAATAATTTCTCCTCTTTGTTTCTTTTTTGATTTTTTGAGGGTTTTTTAATTAAATATTAAATAAATTAATATTTAATTAATATTACATTTAAATAAAAAAACTCTTTCTTTTCAAATTTCCAGCTTTTGAGTTTTTTTTTCAAATTTCCAATTTTTTGATTTTTTCAAAATTCTCGACAATTTTTGCTTTTTCAACTTCTCGATGATTTCATGAATTTTCAAGATTCTCCATCTTTCCAAATTTTGGAGTCTTGGATTTTTCACGTGTTCAGAATTTTCCAACTTTGGAATTTTAGGATTTTCCAAAATTCTAGAATTTTCCAAAATTCTAGAATTTTTTAAAATTTCCATGATTTCAATTTTTTAAGGTTTTCAGAATTTCTCCCACTTTCTGAAATTTTGGAATTCTCCAAGACTCCCATTTTTTAAGTTTTCCATTTTTTGGAAATTTTCAAATTTCCAAAATTTTGGAATTTTAAATGTCTCCCGATTTCTCAACCTTGGAAATTTTCACATTTTCCAAAATTCTAATTTTTTGAATTTCCAACCTTTCAAAGATCCAATATTAAATAAATCACAATCCGAGCTCCCAATCGAATTTAATCTTCGCGATTACTTTCCAACCAATAGTTGAATACAGTCTCCCACTTCAATCTTTCATCGTCGCCCCTTTTTGATTACTTCTTTAAAATGTCCATATGCCTTAGACCAAAAAAAGGGGGGAATTTTAAAATTTAAGCCTCTCAAAAAATTAAAAAAAAATCTCTTAACTACCACTGTAATGCTTCCGAGTGCACTTTTAAGAAAGTGAAGGATTTTGGATTTTCCTTCGTATCCAAGAAAGTGTGCTCCTCCTCTTGCAAGCGGCATTTTGGGTTCATGAAGGATTTTCCTTCACTTCCTTGATTCCCCGACTTCCATGGAAATGTGCTTCAACACTTGTGCCAGCATAATTTTTGGTTTGTGAAGGATTTTGGAGTGAGTTGACCGTCCTCCACCTTTGTTGAACTGCGCCCTTCATTCAGCATGCCCTTTCCTTTTATGGTGGATATTCTAACTCCTAAAGAAATTCTCTTCTCATTACCTCCTACATCAAAGGGCCCCAATCACTTCAAATCTCGTCTTACACCCAGGCATTCTATGTAAATGCAGATGAACCTTTAGCGTGGGATATCAGAAATGATCCCATTTCTTTCACCCTGTTGATGCAAGGAAGGATGAATCATCCTATTCTTCAGGACTTTCTTTGTTTGAGCACTAGTGAGGGCACTTGTGAAATTATGGAGGATTTGGCTTCTGAGCATCATCTATTACTTGCGTAGGTGGGGACGGCTCATTCTGCAACTTCCTTCATATGATCGCTTTGCATTGCGGGAGCTTGCAAGGAATGTTTCCTTTTGCAAGACTTCATCATCCCAGGATATGAAGACAATAATGGGCGTGAATTAGTGTTCCCCGCATTATTTTTGATTCCTTATGTGGGCACACATATCCCTATGGAGTGTGAATCTCTTTTGATTCTATTCAGGACTGCCCATGGTCATGGCCAAAACTCGTCACTTCAAATCTCAGAATTGGAAGGAAAAAGGAGATGCAAATAGAGCCACTAAGACAAAGCCCTAAAAGGGGGAACCAAGCGAGAAAAAAAAAGATAGGGGTCCCATAGGAAATGGGCGAGTTGTGAAGACATCACAACATATGGCGACTCCGTGGGTGAAATGTTGAAAACATTTCAAGGAAAAGAATTCAATCCGAACTCATAATCTTTTGTTAACCATTATTATGTCATCAAGAAGAAAGAAAATGAAACCAAAAGGGGAGGAGAATCATATATTGGATCAAGATGCCCTTGGTCTATAATTTCCCATGTGTGTGCCAATGCATTAATTCCCACTCAAAAAGACAAGTTTGGAAACCTCGAGATTAGTCATGATAAGTTATTTATCCCTCTCAACTCCAAAAGCATCTTGGACATTGCCTCACTGCCAGTCAGGCATCCATAGCCCCGACGAGGTTGTTGCTATAATCCCACAAAGATTGCTCTACTTCTGGAAAATTATTCTTTCAAACACCTGTAGAGATGTCTGCATATCCCCAAAGCCAATTATTTGGTCTTTTATCTTAATTTTATTTCCTTTTCTCTTTATTCTCTTTTTTTTTATATTTCATTTCTTTCCTTTTTCTTGGCTCATGAGCAGTGAAGCTCACTATGGGTTAGGGAATTACAGTGGCACTGAAGCAAGATTTTAAAATTTTCATAGGTCATGACCTCTCCCAAATAATCCTCAATGACTCAAAGCAATTGATTAGGTGTGAAAGATATAGTAATCTCTAAGTTCAAATGTCGAGACACAATATATGATTAACCTTTCGAGTTAAGTTCACATTCCACCGTATGACAAACATAAGGTAGGAAATCTCAGCTTCTGAGGATCTTCATAAATAGTTATCTAGGAAATGAAATAAACAAGACTTAGTGGGACCTCTAGATGGAGTTTAGGAAACACATAACACCTTCTCACAAATGAGAACCCTATCCTTCAGGCTGCTCGGCAAAACCAAAAAAAAAAACCGAAACCAAAACAAGGGAAAGAAAACCAAAACCACCTAAGAAAGAACACTCAGGGGAAACAAACCCTAAACTAACAAAGAAAAGAAACCTAAACTATAGGAAACCCAAAATCCCACAGAGAGAAGAAAACCAACAGGAAAGAAATGACAAGGGAAAAAAACCAACCCCCCGCCCCAAACTACAAAAAGAAGATAGGACAAGAAAGCAGAAAAATGAGGAAACCAAAACAAAAAACACAAGGGAAACCTAGACTAGCTATGAACAAGGTTTCTAGAAGGAAACCTAGGGTTGGAAATAATTCTTGAGGAATTTTCCATTGATAGGAGATGATACTTCCTCTCTTATAAGAGTCCTCATCTTAAATGCATTATCTCCCAGTATTTAAGAAATTTGATAAGGGCCTTTCCATAAATTGTCAAACTTATCGTGGTCACCTCTCTTTTCATGGGCCTTGTCCAAACAGAGAACCAAATATGAGATCTGAAACTCCTTTACCTTAGCCATTCTATCAAACCATCTCTTCACTACTCCCTGATGCTTTGCAAACTTTTCCAGTGCCTGATCTCTTCTCTCTTCTAAATGCAGTAATTGAGTCAGCCATGTCTGCACTCTATCTTCTCCCTCCATGTACTCTTGCATAAATTGTAATGTTGGGATCCTTAATTGAATTGGGAAGAATAGATCCTACCCATAAACCAAATGATAGGGAGATGTCCATATAGAGCTCTTAATTCTGATTCTGTCTGCGCAAAGGGTGAATCTTAATTGTGTGTGCTAATCTTTCAGATTCTTGTCTAGTAACTTTTTGATGGCGCTCAGCAAATTCTTATTCGTTGATTCAGCCAATCTATTTCCTTGTGGATAGTAGTTTGATGAAAACTTTAATGTTATCCCATATTCAAATTCCCAGTTAGAAAACTTCAAAGATGTAAACCTAGAACCATTGTCGCACACCAAGGTGTGTGGACATCCAAACCTAGTGATGATGTTTTCTTCAAGGAACTTGATGACCACTTCAGTTGTGCATTGTTTAAGAACTTGGGCCTCTAACCATCATGTGTAGTAATCCATAGTGGTTAGGATGTATCTCTTTTGTCCTAAAGAAGGAGGATTAATCAGACTAATAAAATCTAGCCCCCATTTAGCAAAAGGTTTCACTTCAATAACAGGCTGCAACAACATGGCAGGATTCTTTTCACGCACGGCAGCTACTTGACATGTGTGACAAGTTTTTACATGTTCATGTGCATCCTTGAATAATGTAGGCTAGTAATATCCTACCCTTGAAATTTGATGGGTCATAGCCAGACTGCTTCCATGACTTTTCCCATGCTTACTGTGGAAGTGCTCAATAATTTGACCTGCTTCTTCCCTATTGACACATCTTAGATAGATTCCATCATGATTCTTTCTATATAGGACAGCTCCCTGAAGCATAAAATGTTGACTTTT
>MU226855.1:1944199-1958292 GCA_018584345.1 Thuja plicata | reverse complement strand
TTAGATAGATTCCATCATGATTCTTTCTATATAGGACAGCTCCCTGAAGCATAAAATGTTGACTTTTCATTCTCAATGCTCTCTTTTGCACTGGATTTAGGTGTGAAGGGGACTTATGATTCAACAATTAGTAGACAATGTCATCGTACCATTCATCCAGAGACACTTCTTCTAACACAGACACTTGTTGTACTAATCTGGGTCCAGTCATGGTGATTGTTTGTGTCAGAGCTTGCCCATAGACCAGTTTCATTGGTTGTATTTCCATGTTGTATTCCTAAATGATGGCCATCCATTTTCCTCTTCTTTCTCCTAACTCATTCTGCATTAACAAGGTTTTTACTGCGGCATGGGGAACTATTGCATACACTTTGCTTCTCAAAATATAATGTCTGAATTTCTTTATTGCCTTCACCAGTGCGTAGGCTTGTTTTTCAACATTTGGGTATCTCAATTCTACATCCTTCAATGGGGAACTCATGAATGCAATAGGGTGCTCATCTTTCTCTTCTAATCTTTGAGTGAGAATAGCCACACACATGTGTTCTGAAGCAAAGGAATATATGTAGAATGGTTTGGTGTAATATGGGCTAACCAAGATAGGAGCATCCACAATAGCCTGTTTTATTTCTTTGAATGCTCTTTTTGATTTTGGTGTCCAATCTATTTTTGCACCTTCTTCAACATATTATTCAGTGGTTTGACTATCTCAGCGAATCAGGTGATGAACTTCCTGACAAAGTTGATTTTTCCAAAGAATGACTTCAATTCTTTCTAGCTAGTTGGTAGGCCAATCTTGGAGATGGCCTCAATGCATTCAGGGTCAATTGAGATTCCATGTTTAGAGATCACATGACCCAATAGTTTTCCTTCAGTGATAGTGAATATGCATTGCTTTGGATTTAATGATATCCCATATCTTCTACATCTCTGAAAAATTCTTCGAAAATCATTTATGTGGTCTTCTATGTGCCTAGAAAACATAGTGAGATCATCCATGTATATAATGATGCATTTCCCAACCAAATCTTTGAAGCTATATTCCATGGCTCTTTGGAAGGTGGCTCCAGCATTGATCAAACTGAAGGGCATTCTTCTGTAAACAAATGTGCCCCACTTTGTTGTAAATGTAGTTTTCAATCTATCTTCTTCCTCCACCATTACTTGGTTATATCCAGAATAGCCATCTCAAAATGACATCATCTGAGACCCATTCACAACTTGTATTACTTCATCTAATGATGGCACCGGATAATTGTCTTTCTCTGAAGCTCTATTAAGATTTCGAAAATCCACACATAATCTTATTTCTCCATTTTTATTTCTGATAGGAACCAGTTTGGCGACCCATGTTGATTGTCTAACTGGAAAGATAATCCTTGCCGAAAGTAGCTTCCTAACCTCTTGCTGGATCAATGGTTCCAACATCAAATTTATCCACCTCTGTCTCTGTCAGAAAGGCTTACTACCTAGATTCAGTGGGATTGTATGAGTGATGAGGGATGTATCATATGTCTTCAAATCTTCATATCCCCATGCAATCACATTGGGAAATTCCTTTATCAAATTTAGGATGCTTTATTTTTCCTCCAGAGTACAAACTTTCTTGATAAAAATATTCTTGACATCTTCCTCTGTTCCTACATTTACCTTTTTGCATTCACCTAAATCAAATGTCTAGTACTTAATGGCACTTTATCTGTCAGAATCAAAGATTATTTCCAACTCTATCATTCCTTTAGGAATGGTATTTGTCCTTAAATTCATGATTTCAAACTGTGCTTGTTGTTGTTCTCCTTCATCGATGACTTGTACTTCAAACACCCTTGAACTTGTTAGAAAATCAAGGATATGCTTATCATCCTTAAATACCTAGAAATTTGTAACATTGTTAGGGACTGAGGGTACTAAAGTCAGTTGAACAATGAATTTCTTCACACACTCCACGGCCAATGGTTCCAATGAACTTGCAGATTGGGCCAGTGAATTTGCCACCAGATTATTTTCTCTACCTATCCTTTTAATGTTGAAAGTGTCAAGGCTTTCAATTAAGTCCTAAACTCTATTGTGGTAGTGACCCAACCTTTTTTATGGCATGCATATTGCTTCTGAACTTGTCCAACCACTATGTCTAAGTCTCTGTGAGCATGCAAGATCTTGGCACCCTTTCAGATAGCAAATAGCAACCCAATAATCAAAGATTCATACTCAGCCATGTTATTTGAGCATGGGAACTGCAATCTGTGTGTCACCAAATAAGTTTCTCCATTTGGGCTAACAAGCTCAATGTCTGCTCCATTTCCTTTTTTTGACTTGGATCCATCAAATGATAGTGTCCATGCTTGATCATCATTTTGTGTGTGAGAGGATTAAGATCCTGGTCCATCTATTTGGTCATCATGGTCTCCTTGGAAACTTTGATCTTTACCTTCTCCAACATGTGGGGAATTTTCAACATTGACTACCTCTCCAACATTTCTAATTATTGATGCTTGGGGAACCATCTTTGTCACTTTGGCAATTGCAACTTTACACATCGTGCATGAAACTTCTGAGTGGAAAGCATTGTGAATCTTGCACCAATTGGGTAGCAATAGGTTTTGAATGCAAGCATCTTTTCCCAATTCAACTTCTTGCTTCACACTTCTTAGGACAAAGTTCTTAAAATTTTCAAACATCCCATCATTCAAGGTTGGCTTTGGATCATTATCAATAGGAGCTTCAGTGAACTTGGGGATCATGTCTGGACATCCTCCTTGATTATAGCCTTGTAACATTAAAATTTCTCCTGTTTTGGGCACATATGATCCCAAAGTTGTTTCCATGAATAAAACCTCATTGTCTCCACCATACTTGGTTATTAGCAGTCGGAGCCTAGGTGTACTTTCTATCCTAATCTGATTTGGGATTCCTCTCCATGGTAGCCACATATGAGAAAAGTTAGTAGCTATGTATCCATTTAATTTCCTTCCCCAATCTCTACTTAAAAGCATATCGTATCCTTCTAGAATGTCCAGGATAGATATATCGAAGTAGCTTTGGATTCGTGGATCTGAAGCAAGTTGTATATGAATGTTATTCAATTCTCCCACAACTGGGACTTTGGTTTTATCTAGCTATGTCAGTTTCTTGTCTGTCTGTAGTGGGATCAATCCCAATTTTCTACAAATTTCTAGGGGCATTACATTACTAGATGCACCGGAATCTATCAAGCAGTTATGTAACATTTTCCCAAATATTTGAACTGGCATGAGGAACAGGGCAAGCTCCTCTTTTCCCTGATAGAAAATCACAGGCTTTCATTCCCTTGGATTAAATTCTTCATTCTTTGTATTGTGCGAAGTATCATCTCTGTTTTTATTTGTCCTTTGTTCCTTTTGAGAATTTGTATTTCCTCTTGCCTCTTTTCCTTTAGCCACGGGGTCACTTTGTGATATGGCTCCATCTGATATGACCCTTTGATCATTAGGAAAATTTTGTACCATTCCAATGAAGCTTGGAGGAATTTGGTGTACATTAGATGCATTTGGTTGTACATCTTCCACAACATTGGTATTTTGTGCAAAACCAGACTGAGGGTTGTTGTGGTTGGTCCTAGGTGGATGTGACACACCTTCGGAAATGTTCCTAGGGGCAACATCATTCAGACCTTCCAATAAGGTTTCTCTAACTTCTATAATTTTCATCAATTTATATAAGGGCAAACTAATTTTGATCTTCTTGAATTCTTGTAGCATGAAAGAGCTCGGCCTCTTGAGTTCCTCTCTGGAAGGATTTTCTTTCTGTCTCATTTCTCGAAGATGAGTAGTATATTGTGTAATAATTTGTCCTCTTTCATTTTGTGGAGCATTTGTTGTTGCTAGTTGCCTTCTTTCACCTTGTGAACCAGCCGATGGCTGATATTATAGTGAGTCTCTTAGAGGACTCAATACATTACTCACACTGGGGTGCAGAGGTGTGGAAAAATTATTTAGAGGAGTTTCCATTGTCATAGGTTCATGATTTCTAGAATTCCTCTGATACGTTCTAAGAGCTATTTTTCCAGAAGTTTGTTTAAATGCCTGAACTTCACTTACTCCTACCAGGATTTTGTTGTATAATGAAGGGAAGGAAAACCCATCCTTATGCAATGGTTCATTCGGGGATGCATGTGGAGACTGATCTCTTGATGGAACTTGATACATGGACACCTCCATAGGACCATTGGCTGATGCCGATGGGAATCTCTAATTATCCTGCACTGGAAAGTAATCTTGCTTGTCAGGCGGAGGAAATGTGAAATCATCAAAGACCAACACTTGGTTGTACCTCGGTGAAGGGACCAATTCATACCTTGTAGGTGGAGTATTTTTAGGTGCAATAGTGTTTCTTACTTCCCCTTTGAAAATGTTGTCATCCCTCTGAAATTCTTGGCATTATAACTCAGAATGGTTATTTGTCTCATGTAATCAACACCATCCAGACAGCGCTGCTTCGGCTATGAAAACCTTATCTACTAGTCTGCTTTCAGAAGCTGGTGGATTGTCTAATGGTGAGGGTACACCACCATTATTTGGATTTGTGTTCCACGATCTTCTTTGGTGTCCTTAGTTGTTATTACGATACCCAGAATTGTTCTCTTGATAATTTCGATTACTGTTTCGATACCCAGAATGATTATCATGGTATACCTAGTTATATCCTTGAGGATTCTCTTGGTGAGCTAGAGGGTTCCCTTGATATCCTTGGTTGTTACCTTGATGTGACTAGTGATTTCTTTGGTGATTCTGCAATTGATTATTTTGATTTTTGAGGTAGGTGACCTCAGTGGACAACTTCTTTACTTTCTCTATTAGATCCCTCATCTCTTCCCTTTCTTCTTGAGTCCTTTTCATAGTTGTCATGTTCTAGAGATATATAGGTTGTGCTGGTATTTCTTGAGACATAGGGGCCCCTAGATGCAGCACTAACTGATTGGAAGGAACATGAACATGATTAAGAGAAGGCACATGGTTTATCGTTCCTTAATTCAAAGCATTAGGATTTCCAAAGAAATTTGGCACTCCCGTAGCAGTTGCTGGTGACTGTAAACTAACCCTCTTAGCCTCTATGTATGCTTGAATCAAACTAGTAGGAGGTGGATGAGTCTTCTAGACAAACATGGAAGTGAAGCAATCTAGGGATGCATAGTAAATAGGTCGCGCTGCATCGTCACCCATGCAATAGGGATCACACAATCTTGAATAGGCCCTTTGGAACCTATTGTTGAAGGCACCAATTGATTCACATTCTTGCCTTCTTATCTCAATGAATTGCCTATACAACTCTACTGGAGTCATTGGTAGTCTAAACTTTCCAAGGAAAGCATCCTTCAATTCTTGCCAAGTTGGGATTGAATTTGGAGGCAAATTGATGTACCAATAAAATGTTTCCTCCCCCAGTGAGCAGGGAAATAGCCTACAAGAAACATCCTCTTCTTGAACATTTCTATTTTGAAGAGCATCTTCAAAAATATTAATGTGCTCATCAGCAGTGCAGTTGACATCATTAACAAAGAACTTAGAACAGAAATGATCTAGATTTTTTGGCATATTATGATAAGCGACAAATGTCACGAGAGGTGACACATTTTGGGGATGCCATTGTTGTTGTGTCATTGTTTGAATGGGTGGAGGAAAAACTACTTGTATGGGTATCTGAACTATTATTTGCTGAATTTGTGTAGTTCCTTCTTGATTTAATCCTTGTCGCAGTTGATCAGTTTCTTGCACTAGACATTGTGGAGATGGAGCTTGAAATAATCTCATGAGATCATCTACACTTGGTGAGTTTTGGCTTGTAGACGCTTCTCTGTTTCCTCACCTAGGCTTTGGATCAAACTTTAATTCTTGTAATTCTTTTGCTCCCAGAGTGGATCTTAAAATTCTCTCATGCACCTCAGGTGAAAATGGGTTAATGCGCTCCAGTATGTGAAATCTCCTTAATTCCTTCTGATGGGCATTGGGAATTGAATGATTAATGCTCTTTGAACAGCTGCTTGGATCCTTTGAGACTTCTCTTCTTCTTCGAATATGAGATTTGGCTAAAGGATAGGTACAACATCCCTATGTGGTAGTACCATCTTGATTCATGATGCACATTCTTTAACACTTATGTGAGGCCCTCCTTCTAGCACCAGTTTCTATTGATGTGCATTTTGTGACCCACCAAACAGTAGAACAAAACACCGAGGTATCTTATCCTCTCTTGATCAAAGTTTTGTATATGCTAAGATTGCAAGAAGATCATATAGGTCACTCCAAGGTTCCTTTCATGTTAGTTCTTGAACATGGATAAGCTCGGTGGTAAATGTGATTTTCTGAATATCACAAGGGGCCTTATATTTTCAATCTTGAAAGATCTGAAATGAAAAACTTCCTTTTGCTTTCCGCATATTCCAAAAATTCAAAAAAAAGTGTTTCATTGCAGATCTTTCAAGACTAAAAACATAAGGCCCCTTGTGATATTCAGTGAATCACATTTACCACCGAGCTTATCCATGGTAAGGACTTGACACAAAAGGAACCTTGGAGTGACCTATATGATCTTCTCGTAATCTTAGCATATACGAAACTTTGATCAAGAGAGGATAAGATACCTCGGTGTTTTGTTCTAGTGTTTGGTGGCTCACAAAACACACATCAACAAGAAAGGACATAAAGCATATGAATGTAACAAGAAAGGACATAAAGCATATAAATGTAACAAGAAAGGACATAAAGCATATAAATGTAACAAGAAAGGACATAAAGCATATGAATGTAAGTCTGAGATGAAACAACTAAATAAGGAAACCTACATGGACAAATACTATCCTACTTGCAAAATGAATGGGCACACAACTCTTGAATGATGGAAAAAAGGCAAGCACAGAAGCCTAAAGGTCAAGAAACTCCCTATCAATCAAAGAGAGTTGGTAACCAGTATATATGCGATTACAATACTTGGACAAATTGTATAGCATGTGGAAGATATGGTCACACTTATGCAAATTGTATGAGATAGTGGACTAGAAATTCTAGAGGCTAGACTAACCCAAGAATGGCATGCTTACACTATCATAAATTTAGTCATCTCAAGAAATACTGGAGAGACCGAATAATAGAGATAAGAACATATCCCAATGGAAAAACCATTGAAGACATCCAGAGAGATGGAGACAAAATGTGGAGAAAAGCTTCAAACAATGATGAAGCTGGACCAAGCAATGAAAATGGTGACACCCCATCCAATGGATCCAGTGACATCACCACCCTCACCTAAGAAAAACAAGTATGGAACTACATTACTCAAGTAATTACTTTACATCATTTCCATAATATGCATTGATTAAATGCCAAATTAGCATAAGAAAGATGCATCATGGTATTAATTTTAAAAATCTATGATAACTACACTTTTGGGTATATATACTGAAACCTATCGGTATACACTCAAAGCTAAGAATACCTACACTTACCAACAAGTGTCGGTTGAAAGCAAAGTTGCTAGTATAAACTGAGCCTCATCACTAAACAAGCAAAGTGAACAAGTTTTTTGTGACACTGAAATCTGTCAGTAAATGAAAATGGAATAACGAATGCTCTGAAACATTATGAGTGTCACCGAAGGAAAGTGAAGTCTTCATCGATGATCCCCATCTTCATAAATTGAGGAGTTAGTAAGCATTTATGAAAAGCATTTTAGGGCAACAACTATATATAGGGAAACAAAACAACTCATTGTTCACGAAAACCAGAGTAGAGTGACCAAGGCAATTTTTGAGAAAAAAGAAACCAAGTTACAGAGTGACTATGACTCAACACACAACACTCCAAAGTAGATCAAGAATATTTGCAAGCACAAACAGTAAGTTCTATAGAACTGACAACTCTGTTTTCATGCATTTAACAGGAAGCCCTAAATTTCTGTAAATGGCCTCAACATCAAGAACCATGAAATCCAAGAACACAAAGAAGGATGAGTTCAAGCTCATCAAGAATTTGGCATGTGAGGAACCTAACAACAAGATTCATCCTAAGGTTGGCTCACAACTTGACAAAGCTAGAGCATTCTCCCACATTCTAGCTAGGGTTTTACTTGTGGAATATGTTTGATCTTTCATACACTTCAAGATTGTAGAGATAGGAACCTCTGAGGTTGAAGAAGCTTATAAGAAGTTATGGAATGAAGATGGAACAATAAAATATGAACAAAAGCATATCGAAGTAAAAGGGCTCACTAATGCCCTAATGTTCCCAAAGCTTTTCAAAATCGAATAGATTCAGTTAGTGTTAAGTTGAATGCAGCACAATAAGCTATGGCTTGATGAACCAAAGGTGATAACCCAAGATGTTATCCATGTGGTCACCGATTAACCTACAACTGAGAAAGTAAAGTCACTAAAGCATCCACCAAAGTTTTAGACTAAGAAGATAATAGGAGCCAAATAGGATTGTAGATGACTAAAATTTACCACCATAACTGATGATGAGATCAAATTTGGTGCATGCATTCTAGGTTACAAATTATTCCAAGCAAGCAAATTGAACAACATAGAATCAGGTGCAGTAGACACAACCTAGAAAATTGTGAAGAAGGGAACACAATAAGATTTATCTGAATTACTCTTGAATTAGTTAAAAGACAATCTAAAGACTATCAAGAATGCAAAGTCAAACACATGTAAGTTTGGCTCACTCATAGTGTTTATTTTATTCTACTTTCAAGAAACATTTCCATCAGTAGGAGATGTGAAATGGGACAACACCAAACCGGTCACCATGCAAATTAGTGAGCACATAGCCACACTGGGAGATAACTTTGGAATAGTCATGGATGAACACTTGTACCTCGGCCAAAGGATAAAAATTTAATTGGGACAAAGTGGGTATTCAGGAACAAACTGAATGAGCATGGAGATGTGACAAGAAACAAAGTTAGACTGGTATGCAAGGGCTATGAAAAGGAGGAAGGAATTGACTACGGTGAAACCTTCACACTAGTTGCAAGATTGGAAGGTGTCAGAACCTTACTTGCATATGCAGCCTATAAAGGATTCAAATTTTATCAGATGGATGTGAAATCTACATTTCTCAATGGAATCTTGGAAGAAGAAGTATATATTGAGCAAGCTGATGATTTTGCAGACCCAAACAAAATGGCTATGGTTTGCAGATTGCACAAAGAATTATATGGATTGAAGCAAGCACTAAGAGCATGGTATCAGAGTTTGCACAATTATCTAATCAAGATTGGATTTGCAAGAACCAATGATAACAACAACCTATACTTAAAGACAAAGCAGAGTAAAGGTACATTATTAGCTAAAATTTTTGTAGATGACATCATATTTAGTGGACAAGATGTGTTATATCAAAAATTTACAACAGAGATGCAAACTAAGTTTGAGATGTCTATGTTTGGTGAAAAAAAATTCTTTATTGGCTTACAAATATATCTAATGAAGAATGGTATTGTTGGTGCCCATATAGACCCCAGTAACAAAACTTTCAGTTTAGGGTCTTGAACCTCTTTGAAGTAAGTTCAAAGTATTTTTAAGTGGTTCAATATGCTAAAGCAGGTTTAAATGGTTTATTCTAATTCATCATAGTTCAATATGGCTTGATGAATTTAGTGTTATGGGATGTCTGATGATTTCATTTCAAAAAGTTCAGTAGTTACAAGAACAAAAGCTATTGGTTCAAATATACAAGTCTATCAGTACAGGAGATCAAATCTTCCAAGGCAGATCATGTTAGTATCAATGAGGTTCCTATAGGTACAATAAGATTTTAAAAGGTTCAACATAATATAGTTGGTTGGTTCAAATAGTTTCAAATCAGTTCAGAATGGTTCAGTCTACCCCATCATTGGTCCAAATTGTTTCAAGAAGCAGGATCAAAGACTCGAGTTCAAAATGCCATTTCAAAAGCTCGACGTGCAAAAGTTTAGATAATGTGATTCCTTAAGTGCATATTGCCAAAATAAGATGTTTGAAATTTTTTAGTGGACACCCAGAAGTGTATTCATCGTCAACCATCTATAGAGGAAAACATAATGTGGATTTTTTGACAGAATGTCAAAAGGATACATATTATACTTGGCACATAACACAATAGTATTTGAATGTTATATTGATCAAAATCAGTCCATTATTGATATCAAGTGCGGGCTATTTTATTTTCTTTCCACAATGGAACAAAGAACCCATCAAACTATAGGTATGTGTAAATTGATTGATGGAATGTCAATAATGTCAATAGACACTTGTTCAGTGATTGAGAAAATCCCTGTGACATGCCATCGACCTCCAGTATCGCTCTAATTAGTAGTATGGAGAGTTTGACTTTGAATGGGCAATTCTGAATAAGTTACAACCTTAGAAGATGAATGCCTCAAACATAAGGAAGATGCCGATGTGCAGAGGAATTGATGCCTAGAAAATGAACTCTTACCAGTATTCTCTATAGAAACATGGACTGTGCATCCGATTGTGAGGAAACACTAGATAGCATGGGAAGATGTGTGCATTGATGATGTTCAATTAAACCCAAAGAGTAACACCTACAGGAGCTTGCACATAAGAATAGGGAAAGGAAATATTAAATGAATCTCAAGGTCTCAGTAAACAAGTAGAAGAGTTAATTCATGAGAAAATGTCTACAATCTAGAAGTGCCTAATGCGACCAATGATAACAAAGAAAAGCACAAAATATCAAGCACATGTTAGCAGCCGATCCACATGTAGATGAAGAATACTTACCATTGCCACTCAATAATTTGTCATACAGATTGATGCCAATTCCCAAATCTCCAAAATATGCTGAGAAGTAAGTATTCATGTGATGCCCATGGTTAGAAGAGACTCAGATGTGGAAGTTTTGAACTACAGTTACATCACTCAAAGTCATGATCGAGCTCGACCCTATGTAAAATGATTATTTATTCACAATTGGAATTATATTTAATAGTCAGTGTTGACAATGTCGCGTGCCCTATTTTAGGAATGGAAAACTTGATGATCATATGTAAACTGTTCGATAGAATGCCCGCAAGCAGAGCATGGCATATGGAACTATAGATAGGAGTAGTAGAACTAGTAAAAGGTATCCAAACATGAAGTTTCCAAAGCTTTTTCAGGTTAGACTGGTCGATGACAATGAGAATTGGTTTTGCACATCGACAGTATTAGCATTCGAGAATGTGATAATCTATAACGCAATTTCAATACTAAAACATCATCATTTCCTAAGAATTCCCCAACACTGAACATCAAGGAGGACCTGACATCTTCCCTGATGGATAGAACCTTATTTCCTACCTGGTTGTTGGATTCACAGAAGTCTAGGACTATATCAGTGGGAAACTTAAGAGTGATTTTCAATATCAGGTTGATAATGCCTTCATGATGCATGATAATGCAGTTCTTTGTGTTGACATTAGTCATGATTCAAAGATGTTTGTTTTAGGTCCACAGGGTAGGAAAATTGAGGAGGATGTGCTCACAATTGAATCCCAAAATACATATGTATGATGGCTTCAACAAAATGTTTCTTGGTATTTGAAAATGTCACTTGCATGAAGCGGTATGTGTAGAGAGCTAGAAATGACATGCTCTAGTTATAGCTCCAATGTGTCCAATAAAAATAGAGAGGTATTAACACATGTGTTGCAATGAGATCCAGATGGCACTATTCTATAGGAATAGATCCATTTTGAAAGATGTAGAGTTCCAAGTAACATGGAATCTCATAACAAAATATTACTAAGGCACTCACAAAGGGAGACTTTAATGTATTCGAGAAAGAAGATGTGGATAGACACATCCTCAAGAATTAGTTACTATAACAAGAAAGAAACTGACCGAAAAGGGGAAAACAAGTAAGGCTCATAGAAGATATTTGGGGGTTCTGAATTCTGCCTGACCCGAGAGACTTTGTGCCAGGGCAGGCATAGTTTAGGATTTTTATTGTAATGCAAGGTAGAGAGGAGGCTTTTATTTTCAAAAGTCTTTGTGCTGGAAGAGAATTTTCTGCTTTAGTTTTCTTTTGTAGTTGTAAAGGAGTGAAGAATGATTATCATTCTTTTCATCTGAGTTTAGTTTTGATGAAGGGAAAGGTAGGAGAATCCCCAATGGAGATGTCATAGCCCCAAAAAATAAACACACAATGGAAAAAAATAACAACACAGAGATTTAGATCCACACAATGCAAATACTCATAATAGAATCATCATATTTTCATCCAACATGCCCAACTGTAAGGTCTTCCGGGTTACAGCCAAATACAATGCAATTACAAGAGGAACTCCACAAGATCTCACAAGATCCAAACCAATCCCTAGCCACACTATGGTAGAAACCTCCAGGAAGATCCAAACTTGTGCTCGCAAGCCCACCAAGCAATCTCCTTGTTTCCCAAGCCACAGCTACTAGTTCCTCTCAAAACTTGCTCCTTTACCTCTTCCTCTGCTCTAGGATGGATTAATAATGACTAAAGACTTCCCCCACAACCCCTAATTATACCAATCTAAGCCACAGGTCATCCCAGAACATAAATTAAATACAAACACATAAATTAAATTCCACAAGTCAGCCAACAACAACAATTAAAAGCCCAAAATTGATGTCTTATTAAAATCGCGATATCTCCTAGCTCCAGATGAATTAGGACTTGTGCTTCAAACCATAGGTATAAATCTAGGCCCTCTTTAATCTCTAAAATTTTAATCCTCTAAATCTTTGTGAAAAGTTACTTATACAGCTTGTAATAGGCACCAAATTCCTAAGCAAGGCTGAGCTCCTCCTAGTCCATGACAAGCAACCAAGACCATGCCAAGTTCCATTAAATACATCAAAACCAACTACCCAAGACCCAATTAGGTTTATCCAACTCTACCAAACCCCTCACACATGAAAATAAGTCCAGATGACTCCATCAAATCTCCCAAACATGTAGGATAGCCAACTACCCTAGGATGCTCCTACACCAGACTCCCCAGGTGCGAAAAGATATTCTCAATAGTTGGAAGAACATCATTCAGGATTCAAGACATAAATCCCCAAATGGTTCTTCATATACATGTCCTCCAAACCCTCATTCTATAAACTCTTTCTCATGTTTTGTTGCTACTTCTTCTGTGCATCCTTCCTTGATGTCCCACAATTTTGTTGTCCACACTGACCTCTAACCTTTTCAGAATATGCCAACTCAACTCAGCTGCCAATGCTTAGGTTCCATCTACCAACCTCTTCCTTTTGCAAAGGAATCAGGGAATGTTTCTTTCCATCTTTCACAATTGTAAACACATTCTTGACACAATCATGCACAGCCCTGCGATCATACTGCCATGGTCTACCAAGCAACAAATGACAATTGTTCATGTCCACAATATCACACAACACTTGATCCCTATACTGTCCAATCTAGAGATCAACAAGGCACTACTCCCTCACTTCCAAAGCATGCTCACCTTGCATCCAACCAATCCTATAAGGATAAGGATGTCTCATTCTTCTCAAACCAAGTTTTTGAACCATCTCCTCCGCAATAAGGTTATCAGTACTAACACCATTCACAATCACATTACAGACCTTACCACTAGAATTACAATGGGTCCTGAACAAATTACTCCTCTGACAAGATTCCTGTGTCCTCTGACCAATCAGTACTCACTGAGCTAGTAAACTCTCTCCTTTCTTAGGGTCCTAGTCTTCAGCCTCATCCACAATAATGGCTCTTCTATTGTCATCCCTTTGCAGACATTCATAAGCTCGATGTCCATCTTCATGACATTTGAAACAAGTACCCCTAAATTCACCTTTACCTTCCCTTCTCTTTTGATCAACAGGTTTTGGTTCATCTTCTGCATTTGGTTTAGCCTTTTCCAAATAGTCCTGCTTCTCCTTCTGTCAGGAACTACCTTGATTCTTCCTTTTCAACTTTTCTTTAGCCTTCAAAGCATACTAATAGGCATCCTCAACTAAAGAAATATTCAACATACCAACCTCATCCTGAATATTGAATCTCAAACCATTGATATACCTAGCCACCTTCTCCTTAGACAACTCTCTATGTCCAGACCGAATAGTCAAC
>MU226855.1:1885392-1923253 GCA_018584345.1 Thuja plicata | reverse complement strand
TGTCTCACTGGTTTTCTGTCATATTTAAGATTATGATTTGTATGGTTAAATCCTGTATATGATTATGCTTGATCATTTACAAGGTATTTTATAAAGTTAGTTCAATAGAGATACATGACAAATCAGTTTCTAGATCAACAAATACTGTGTTAACAGCCATCATTAAAGGTAAAACCTGCCTGAGTAGTTGTGGAACTCAAAAACAAGGAAGGACCTTATCCAGTCCTTAGCAATTAGCCTTTCTCTTGTCCGAAGGAGTTTTCATTTAAGTATAATCAGTTTAAGGTTGAGATACAAGAAAAAGTGTTAACAGAGGCATCATTTGCTACTCTGGAAGGGCTCTTATTTCTCCGAGCCGGTAAATGGATTCACATGAACTTTTCTTGCTTCTGGATTCCTGTGGTAGGCTTTCTTCCTACCTTTGTATATTTTGTAAATATTCTTTTTGTGTGTGTAGTCTTAGTTGGAATAATGTGCAAGCTTCAAGCTTGCTGGTAGTTTAGGTGTTTAGCTGGTTGGTTTTTCCCTGCTCCCCTCCGCCCTTATGCAAGCAACTCCCAGTTTTTCTTTCCTTGTTGACTCTTCTGCCCAATGGATGCTAGGCACTGTTCTTTTCCCATAGATTGCTATAGTTCTCTATTTTTGTGTCAAAAATAGTCCCACCATTAGAGCCCATGTTGGTGCCCATATAGACCCTAGTAAAAAAACTTTCAGTTTAGGGTCTTGAACCTCTTTGAAGTAAGTTAAAGGAAATTCCAAGTGGTTCAATATGCTAAAGCAGGTTTAAATGGTTTATTCTAATTCATCTTAGTTCAATATGGCTTGATGAATTTAGTGTTATGGGATGTCTGATGATTTCATTTCAAAAAGTTCAGCAGTTACAAGAACAAAAGCTGTTGGTTCAAATATATAAGTCTATCAGTACAGGAGATCAAATCTTTCAAGGTAGATCATGTTAGTATCAATGAGGTTCCTATAGGTACAATCAAATTTTAAAAGGGTCAACATAATACAGTTGGTTGGTTCAAATAGTTTCAAATCAATTTAGAATGGTTCAATCTGCCCCATAATTGGTCCAAATTGTTTCAAGAAGCAGGATCAAAGACTCGAGTTCAAAATGCCATTTCAAAAGCTTGAAGTGCAAAAGTTCAGATAATGTGATTCCTTAAGTGCATATTGCCAAAATAAGATGTTTGAAATTTTTTAGTGGACACCCAGAAGTGTATTCATCGTCAACCACCTATAGAGGAAAACATAATGTGGATTGTTTAATAGAATGTCAAAAGGATACATATTATACTTGGCACATAACACAATAGCATTTGAATGTTATATTGATCAAAATCAGTCCATTATTGATATCAAGTTTGGGCTATTTTATTTGCTTTCCTCAATGGAACAAAGAACCCATCAAACTATGGGTATGTGTAAATTGATTGAATGAATGTCAATAATGTCCATAGACACTTGTTTAGTGATCAAGCAAAGCCCCATGATGTGCCGTCGACATCTAGTATCACTCTAATTGGCAGTATGCAGAGTTTGACTTTGAATGGGCAATTCTGAATAATTTACAACCTTAGAAGATGAATGCCTCAAACATAAGGAAGATGCCGATGTGCAGAGGAATTGATGCCTCGACAATGAACTCTTACGATTCTTATCTATAGAAACATGGACTATGCATCCAATTGTAAGGAAACACTAGATAGCGCAGGAAGATGTGTGCATCGCTGATGTTCAATTAAACCCAAAGAGTAACACCTACAGGAGCTCACACACAAGAATAGGGAAAGGAAATATTAAATGAATCTTGAGGTCTCAGTAAAAAAGTAGAAGAGTTAAGTCATGAGAAAATGTCTATAATCCAAAAGTGCCTAATGCGACCAGTGATAACAAAGAAAAGCACAAAATATCAAGCATGTGTCAGCAACCAGTCCACATGTAGATGAAGAATACTTACCATTGCCACTTGATAATTTGTCATATAGATTGATGTCAATTCCCAAATCTTTAATATATGCTAAGAAGTAAGTATTCATGTGATGCCCATGGTCAGAAGAGACTCAGATGTGGAATTTTAGAACTACGGTTACATCACTCAAAGTCATGATCGAGCTTGGCCCTGAGTAAAATGACAATTTATTCACAATTGGAATTATATTGAATGGTCAGTGTTGACAATACCGTGTGCCCTATTTCATGAGTGAAAAACTCGATGATCCTATGTAAACTATTTGACAGAATGCCTGCAAGCAGAGCACAACATATGGAATTATAGATAGGAGTAGTAGAAATAGTAAAAGGTATCCAAACATGAAGTTTCCAAATCTTTGTCTGGTTAAACTGGTTGATGACACTGAGAATTGGTTTTACACATCGATAGTATTGGCATTCAAGAATGTGATAATCTATAACACAATTTCAATATTAAAACATTATCATTTCCTAAGAATGCCCCAACACCAAACGTCAAGGAGGACCCAACATCTTCCTTGATGGACAGAACCTTGTTTCATGCTCGGTTGTTGGATTCACAAAGGTCTGGGACTATATCAATGGGAAACTTGAGAGAGATTTTGAATAATAGGCTGATAATGCCTTCATGATACATGATAATGTAGTTCTTTGTGTTGAAATCAGTCATGATTCAAATATGTTGGTTTCAGGTTCACAGGGTAGGAAAATTGAGGAGGACGTGCTCACAATTGAATCCCAAAATACATATGTGTGATGGCTTCGACAAAATGTTTCTTGGTGTTCAAAAATGTCACTTGCATGAAGCAGTATGTGTAGAGAGCCAGAAATGACACAATCTAGTTATAGCTCTAATGCGTCCAATCAAAATAGAGAGGCATTAAAACATGTGTTGCAATGAGATCTAGATGGCACTATTCTATAGGAATAGATCCATTTTAAAATATGTAGAGCACCAAGTAACATGGACTCTCATAACAAAATATTACTAAGGCACTAACAAAGGGAGACTTTAATGTATTTGAGAAAGAAGATGTGGATAGACACATCCTCAAGAATTAGTTATTATAATAGGAAAGAAACTAACCGAAAGGGGAAAAATAAGTAAGGCTCATAGAAGAGATTTGGGGGTTTTAGATTCTGCCTGACCCGAGAGACTTTGTGCTAGGGCAGGGATAGTTTAGGATTTTTATTGTAATGTAGGGTAGAGAGGAGGCTTTTCTTTTCGAAAGTCTTTGTGCTGGAAGAGAAGTTTCTACTTTAGTTTTCTTTTATAGTTGTAAAGGAGTGAAGAATGATTATCATTCTTTTCATCTGAGTTTAGTAACTTTAAATTTTTTTTTTCCAAATCTTTGAAATCTGGAGAACTTTGTGTCTTTTGATTCTTTGGTTTATATTGTAATCTCTTTGTGAGCATTCCTCCATACCTCTAAATATGTCGAGAGATCCTTTAAGTACTTTCTGGTAAAAGTACATATGTATGTTCATTTTGTTTTTATTAGAAGCTCTTTGAAAATCATATACGGGGAGCTGTACCCAGATAATTTAGAGGGAACTTACACTTTTCAATAGTGAAGTGACCCAATTGTTGTGTTACAATTTGTCTTTCAGCCTTGGGTGTTTAGGAGTCATTTTGTGCAGGTGTTTTGAGAAGACAAATCTGTTTACCAATAGGTATCTATATCACTCAATCTAAATATATCAAAGAGATAATAATTTTTTTTGGAATGGAAGCATCCAAACAAGTGAGTACACCCATGGTTACTAGATAGAAGCTGACAAAAGATGATAACACAAAAGAAGTGAACCAAACACTCTATAGATCAATTATTGGAAAACTACAGTATATTGTACACAATAGACCTGATATTGCCCTAGCTGTTGGAATTGTTACAAGGTTTTCTGCTAATCCCAAGGAAACTCACATGATGGCAGTAAAAAGGATTCTGAGATATTTGAAAGGAACTGATGACTATGGTCTATACTACAAGAAAAATGACAAGTTTGAACTCAGAGTTTACACTGACTCTGACTGGGCTGGAAATGTTGATGATAGGAAAAGCACAACTAGTGGAGCATTTCTTTTAGGAAAGATATTTATCTAATGGACAAGCAAGAAATAGAAATCCACCTCACAATCTATAGCTAAAGCCGAGTATGTGGCAGCACCAGTTAACTATTCTAACATTGTGTGGTTGAAGATACTACCGAAAGGTATGAAGGAAGAAATCATTGACCCAGTTGTCATATATTGTGATAACACAAGTGCTATTAATATTTCTAAAAATCATGTAATGCACTAAAAGACAAAGTATATAACTATCAAGTATCATTACTTGAGGGAGCTAGTCTAGAGTAAAGAAGTGAGACTGGATTATGTGAACACCAAAGAACACTTAGCTGACATTTTCACAAAAGCACTACCCAAGGATGCTCATGAGTATCTATGAGGTAAATTGGGGGTGATTCCCCTCACTGAGGATAATTAAGTTATGTATGGTACTGTTGCATCAAATATTACATTCAGAATATTTGACACATTGATGCACAGTAAGTCACACTTTAGGATGCTGGCTAAAGTTGTGAAGATGAACAAGGATAGAAATGAAAAATTAGTCATAATCAAGATGATAGGATTAGCATGATACTAAAGATCTACATGATAATGATATCGACATATTTGGCATTGTTGTCAAAGAGGGAGAGATTACCTATAAAGAGGAAGAGATTTTTGAGAAAGAGAGATTACAAAGAAGGAAAGATTACAATGAGGCAGAAGTTACTATTGAAAACACTGAAGTGATTATCTACTCAGAGGGAGTCTACAGATGATTACAGTGTGATTATAGACACAAAGGGAGAAATTTTTTATAGATAAGAATCAAAATGAAGGTAAAGACATTAATGAAAATTCATTCATATCAAGGAACATAGGTGACTTTTTGGATTGGTTGGTAACTATGCTTGTTAAATCATTGTTTTAATATTTTGTGTTGCCAGCAATGCCAAAGAGGGAGATTGTTGGAAAGTGACAATGAAAGCAACTGTTATTTTGTCATTGTTGTCAAACCTTAACTGGTGAGACTATTGTTATCTTTTTGAGTACCATATCTATTGTTGATGAAGAAGATTTAACAAGAAGACCAAGTGAATGGTTGAGTTAAGACAAATAAAAGGGTACTTGATCAGTTGGAACTCTAGCAAAGCAATTAGTTGTTTATCTTTCAAAGATAGTTTTTCTGGCTATTCTGTGCCGAGAAAGTTTGGCTTGTGCCAAGCAAATTTGCTTGTGTTGAGAAAAGTTGCTTGTGCCAAGCAAAGTTTTTTGTAACGAGCAAAGTTGTTCAATGCTAAGCACCATTGAAATTGCTGAGTGGAAACAGTGATGTTGGCTGACTTACAGTAATTGGATTAATGATGAGATTTGAGATCTCTAGCCAACTTAGTTAATTTTATTGGGATATGTAATGTTAATTGAAGATTGATCCATGTCATTTAATGTATGGGTAACCGTAATTAATGCATGGTTTCAAGATTTAATTAGAGACTACTTTGGAGAAGTAAATGTAATGCAAAGATGGAATGATCTGTTGGATCTAACCGAACCTAAGATCTATGTTTTTTTTTAAGCAGCAAAGGATTTATCTGACCTAGAAAAAGAGGTATATGATAACCTCAAGGGGCTATTCATTTAGTATGCAAGAGGTGTGTTGCTGAATGTGAAGTGGATGTGTATGAAAAAGGTTTGCATAGTTTATTTACTGTTTGGCATGATCTAGCAGAAAAGGTTGAAGCAGAGAGTTGCACGTGTGATTGCTTGATAGATTTCCAAGAAAATCAGAAGGTTGAAATGACAATGTAGGCTATCCAGTAAGTTAACATCAGATCTATAATTGGATCTGAATTGCAAAGTAAGTTGTATGTATCAGATCACAACTACTGATTACTTTCTAATCATTGTATCAGTTAAATCCTTTAACAAGGTTGACCTAACAGTCGTTTGTATAAATCCTCTAACAAGGTAACATTTAGGTGGAATTTTCTAAGTCCTCTAACTAGGCCACTCTTGACAGGGTGATTAAATCCTTTAACCAGGTCACACCTAGCAGTGTGTTATTGTAACCTTTAACAGGATTGGCTCCTCACAGGGCATCACTTCAGAAGATTGAAAACTTGGTAGCATGTTACTAATGGTTTTTCCCATATTGGGTTTCCACATTAAATACTTGTGTCAACTTGTGTAATTCTTATGGTTTTTTTTACTGTTATGTTTCTACAAGAAAATTTCAATTGATAGTAAACTACATGATTAAAGTTGTTGACATATGCTACTGTTGCCGAGTCGATCTGAAATATAGAAAGTTTTATTTGCTACATCTAGACCTAAGGATAACTGATTCACCCCTCCCCTCTCAGTTATTCTAAATTCATTCTAACAATTGGTATCAGAGCTTTGGTCTCCTAAAAATAGTTTGAAGGTACTTGGAGCGAAAAGAATAAGATGTATAAGAAGGAGGTTCCTAACCTGAATAAAGATAACTTCCCTGCATGGAAGAGTTTGATGAAACTGCATTTGGATAGTATTGGAGATGATGCTAAGAGACTTATTGAAAATTCCTATGTACCACCTACTACTCCTCTCATAGCTACACAACTAAAAAAAAATCAAGAGCACAATCAAGCAATGTTGGAGATCACCTTCTCATCTAGCTATTCAGAGTTTGGTGATGTAAAGAGCTACACAAATGCAAAGAAAATGTGGGAAAAACTTGGAAATGTCTATGGTGGAGACACAAATGTGCTGAGAGCTAAATCAAAAAGTCTAAGAGGTAAGTTTGATGAGATGAAAATGCTAGAAGGTGAAAATGTTATTCAGTACTATGGTAGATTAAAAGAAGTTGTAAATGTCATTAGAGGGGCTAATGGAACAATTGATGAGACTACTATTATGAGAAAGGTACTGAGAACTTTACTTCTTGTATATGCTATTAGAATTTCTACAATTCAAGGATTGAGATATACTCCTAACAATAATCTGAATCTGGAAAATCTGATAGGCAGACTCACTGCATTTGAAATTTCAAATTATGATAACTACAATCCACAAGGGATTGATTATTCTTTTAGATCACAGCTGGTTCTCAATAAATCTAAGAAAGGAAAGAAACATGTGGACAGTGACAGTGACACTTCTGATGATGATCTTGAAGAACTTGAAGCAATTATGGCAAAAAGGATTTCCAGAGGAAAAGGAAAATACAAAGGTAAACTTCCTATTATTTGTTTTTCATGCAACAAAGTTGGTTATATAGCTGATAGATGTCCTGACAAAAATGAAAAAGATGAAATAAGGGACAACAAATACAAGGAATATAAAGATAGAAAGGATGACCGAGACTTCAGGAAATATTTTTATATTGCTGAAGAAACTTTTGACAATGACACTAATAATTTTGATGACAATGATATAGAATTTGTTTATGTTGCAATGAAAGAAGATTCTGATGATGATGAGAAAATTGCACTAATCTTTTATATGAGTAAAAATGATCGTTGGATCATTGACAGTGGTTGTTCCCATCATATGATTGGTGAAAAAGATAAGTTTGAAACCCTAAACCAATGTAAAGGAGGATATGTAAAATTTGGTAATGATTCACCATGTCTTATGTAATGGATTCATTAACTTGTCTGACAAAATAAGATGTGATGATGTGTATTGGGTTGATGATCTTAAATATAATTTACTGAGTGTTGCACAACTGAACACTTCTAGTTACAAAGTTGAATTCCATCACAAAAAAGCAAAGATCTATGATTCTACTAGAGAATTAATTGGAAGTGGTGATTAGACTAAAGGTAACTTATTTTATCTGGATTTATCTGAAGAAACATGTTTTTTTGCACAATACAATGATGTTTGGTTATGGCATAAGAGGTTGTGTTATGTAAACTGTGATAACTTGGTAAGCATAAGTAAATTGAAAAAGGTTAGAGGGCTACCTAAGTTAAAGAAACCTGAGAATGCTATGTGTAAACAATGTCAACTAGGAAAGATAACTAAGTCTAGTTTCAAAAGTAAAACACACATATCAAAGGAAATTTTGGAATGGGTCCATATTGATCTCTGTGGTCCCATTGGAGAAAGAAGCTATTGTGGTGCTAGATACTTTATTATATTTGTTGATGATTATTCAAGGATGATGACTGTAATGTTTCTCAAGGAAAAATATGATGCATTCCAGTTATTTAAATGGTACTTAGCTAAAGTTGAAAAAGAAATAGGAAAATTTTTGAAATGCTTAAGATCTGACAAAGGTGGAGAGTTTATTTCTAATGATTTTAATAGGTTCTACAATGACCAAGGCATAAAGAGATAGATCTCCACACCAAGGACTCCTCCACAAAATGGTATTGCTGAATGAAGAAATAGATCTATCATGGATTGTGCAAGAACACTAATGATGGAGAAAAATGTTGCACAAAAATATTGGAAAGAAGTTGTAAGTATTGTAGTCTATACACTGAATAGAGTTCAAGTAAAGAAAGGTACAGTTGCTACACCTTATGAACTTTGGTATGGTTATGCACCTAGTGTAAAGTATTTTAAAGTATTTGGAAGCAAATTTTTTATACTGAAGGACAAAAAAAAAGGAAAAATAGATGCTAAATGTGAACAAGGTATATTCCTTGGTTATTCAACGAAAAGAAAAGCATACAAATGTTTGAATTCTAATACTAACAAAACTGTTGAAACTGCAAATGTAAGAATTGATGAGTTTGCAGAAAGAAATGAAGCTAAAAGTACACAATAGCCTGAAAGCTATAGATCATTCCTATATCTAGATGCAGAATATTCTAATTCACTACCTAAGACTACTGCTAAACAACAACATACACCTGTCGAGTCATAGAGTGGAGTTGTCGAGCAACTAGAAGTGAATGCCAAGCTATTTGATGGTGATGCTGAGTCACATAATCAACAAGAATTGAATACAGACAATGAACCTAAAGAAAGGACTAAGCCTACCTTAGCAAAATATGTGAGAAGAAATCATAATTCTGATCAAATCATTGGATCAAAGGATTATGTTGTTATGACAAGAAGTAAGTTGAAAAAAGACACATGTCTGTTATGTGAATTTGAGCCCAAAATAGTGAAAGATTCTTTAGAAAACAAAGATTGGATACAAGGAATGAATGAGAAAATTGAACAAATTGAGAATAACAAAACTTGGACACTTGTACCTAGGCTGAAGGATAAAAATGTAATTGGCACAAAGTGGGTATTTAGGAACAAACTGAATGAGCATGGAGATGTGAAAAGAAACAAAGCTAGACTAGTATGCAAGGGTTATGCACAGGAGCAAGGAATTGACTACGGTGAAACCTTCACCCTAGTTGCAAGATTGGAAGGTGTTAGAACCTTACTTGCATATGCAGCCTGTAAAGGATTCAAAGTTTATCAGATGGATGTGAAATCTGCATTTCTCAATGGAATATTGGAAGAAGTATATATTGATCAAGCTGATGGTTTTATAGATCCAAACAAAAGGGATATGGTTTGGAGATTGCACAAAGCATTGAAGACAGTGCCAAGAGCATGGTATGAGAGATTGCACAATTATCTAATCAAGATTGGATTTGCAAGAACCAATGACAACATCAACCTGTACTTAAAGACAAAGTAGAGTAAAGCTACATTATTAGCTGAAATTTTTGTAGATGACATCATATTTAGTGGACAAGATGTGTTATGTCAAAAATTTACAACAGAGATGCAAATTGAGTTTGAGATGTCTATGTTTGGTGAAATAAAATTCTTTGTTGGCTTACAAATGTATCAAAAGAAGAATGGTATCTATATCACTCAATCTAAATATATCAAAGAGACACTGAAATTTTTTGGAATGGAAGAGTCCAAACCAGTGAGTACACCCATGGCTATTGGATAGAAGCTGACAAAAGATGATAACATAAAAGAAGTGAACCAAACACTCTACAAATCAATGATTGGAAAACTATAGTATGTTGTACATAGTAGAACTGTTATTGCCCTAGCTGTTGGAATTGTTGCAAGGTTTTCTACTAATCCCAAGGAAACTCACATGATGGCAGTAAAAAGGATTCTAAGATATTTGAAAGGAACTAATGACTATGGTCTATACTACAAGAAAAATGACAATTTTGAACTCAGAGTTTACACTGACTCTGACTGGGATGGAAATGTTGATGATAGGAAAATCACTACAGGTGGAGCATTTCTTTTAGGAAAGAGATTTATCTCATGGACAAGCAAGAAATAGAACTGCACCTCACAATCTACAGCTGAAGCTGAGTATGTGGCAACAACAGTTAGCTATTATAACATTGTGTGGTTGAAGATACTATTGAAAGGTATGAAGGAAGAAATCACTGACCTAGTTGTCATATATTGTGATAACACAAGTGCTATTAATATTTCTAAAAATCCTGTAATGCACTAAAAGACAAAGCATATAGCTATCATGTGTCATTACTTGAGGGAGCTAGTTTAGACTAAATAAGTGAGACTAGATTATGTGAACACCAAAGAACAATTAGCAGACATATTTAGAAAAGAACTACTTAAGGATGATCATGAGTATCTATGAGGTAAATTGGGGGTGATTCCCCTCACTGAGGCTAATTAAGTTCTGTATGGTACTATTGCATCAAATATTACATTCAGAATATTTGACACATTGATGTACAGTAAGTCACACTTTAGGATGTTGGCTAAAGTTGTGAAGATGAACAAGGACAGAAAAGAAAAATCTGTCATAATGAAGATGATAGGATCAACATGATATTGAAGATCTACATGATAATGATATTGACGTCTTTGGCATTGTTGTCAAAGAGGGAGAGATTACTTATAAAGAGGAAGAGATTTATGAGAAAGAGATATTACAAAGAAGGAAAGATTACAAAGAGGCAGAAGTTACTATTGAAAACATTGAAGTGGTTATCTACTCAGAGGGAGTCTACAAATGATTAGACACAGATGATTACAGTGTGATTATAGACACAGAGGGAGAAATGTTTTATAGATAAGAATCAGAATGAAGCTAAAGACATTAATGAAAATTCATTCATATCAAGGAACACAGGTGACTTTTTGGATTGGTTGGTAACTATGCTTGTTAAATCATTGTTTTAATATTTTGTGTTGCCATCAATGCCAAAGAGGGAGATTGTTGGAAAGTGATAATGCAAACAATTATTATTTTGTCATTGCTATAAAGCCTTAACTGGTGAGAATATTGTTATCTGTTTGAGTACCATATCTATTGTTGATGAAGAAGATTTAACAAGAAGAGCAAGTGAATGGTTGAGTTAAGGCAAATAAAAGGGTACTTGATCAGTTGGCACTCTGGCAAAGCAATTAGTTGTTTATCTTTGAAAGATAGTTTTTCTAGCTATTCTGTGTCAAGCATGTTTGGCTTGTGTTGACAAAAGTTACTTGTGCCGAGAAAATTTGTTCGTGATGAGCAAAGTTGTTCAATACCGAGCACCATTGAAATTGCCGAGTGGAAACAGTGATGTTGGCTGACTTACAATAATTGGATTAATGATGAGATTTGAGATCTTTGGCTGACTTAGTTAATTTTATTGGGATATGTAATGTTAATTAAAGATTGATCCACATCATTTAATGTATGGGTAACTGTAATTAATGCATGGTTTCAAGATTTAGTTAGAGACTACTTTGGAGAAGTAAATGTAATGCAAAGATGGAATGATCCATTGGATCTGACCTAAACTAAGATCTACGATCTTGTTTAAGCGGAAAAAGATTTTCTAACCTAGACAAAGAGGTATATGATAACCTCAAGGGGTTATTCATTTAGTATGCAAGAGGTGTGTTGCTGAATGTGAAGTGGATGTGTATGAAAAAGGTTTTCATAGTTGATTTACTGTTTGGCATGATCTAGCAGAAAAGGCTGAAGCAGAGAGTTGCATGTGTGATTTCTTGATGGATTTCCAAGCAGATCAGAAGGTTGAAATGAAAATGTAGGCTATCTAGTAAGTTAACATCAAAATTGTAATTGGATCTGAATTACAAAGTAAGTTGTATGTATCAGATCACAACTGCTAATTACTTTCTAATCATTGTATCAGTTAAATCCTTTAACAAGGTTGACCTAATAGTCATTTGTATAAATCCTCTAACAAGGTAACATTCAGGTGGAATGTTCTAAGTCCTCTAACAAGGCCACTCCTAACATGGTGATTAAATCCTTTAACCAGGTCACACCTAGCAGTGTGTATATTGTAACCTTTAACAGGGTTGGCTCCTCACAGGGAATCACTTCAGAAGAGTGAAAACTTGGTAGCATGTTACTAGTGGTTTTTCCCATATTGGGTTTCCATGTTAAATACTTGTGTCAACTTGTGTGAATGCTTATGGTTTGCTTTACTATCATGTTTCTACAAGAAAATTTCAATTGACAGTAAACTGCATGATTAAAGTTGTTGACATATGCTACTGCTGCCGAGTAGATCTAAAATATAGAAAGTTTTATTTGCTACATCTAGACCTGAGGATAACTGATTAACCCATTCTTCATCAATCAAATGATACGACACTTTACTAGATAGAAATTGTCTTATAAGTTAAGGTTTGACATCAATGACAATATAAAAATTGTTTCAATTGTAGCTTCCAAAATGTATCATAGCATAAATTCCCATGGAAAAAATCCTTCTTCCATGATCCTTCATGAGGGCCCAATTTTTCTTATTATGAAACATGCCAAGTCTTTTTTTGTCCAAAAAAACCATATCCCTAAGATAGGCATTGAATACCAAAAAAATGTCCATGTTCATTATTTTTTTTTCATCTAACCTGAAGGATACCACCTTAGATGATAAGGCCTTTTTTTAACTTGGGAAAATAGAATTACATTAAAAGAAATATCTTAGCCCACCAAAAAATTATAGTTCCTGATGATGAGAAATCAAATTATACTTCCCTAGAGGGTTTCATGTCATATTATTTTGATCTAAATAATGGTGGAAGGGGGAAAGGTAAGTCCAAAATGTCTATATATGTTAAAGCCAAAGGGAAAACCCTTACTAGGTCCCAATTGGTGGTTGGGGGAGAAATTTCTATAGAATTAATAAATTTAAAATGAATCCTCAAAAAGATATTTTCCCACTCCTCATTCCCTTGTTTCCCACCACTTGAATATGGGTGATTTAGATATACACATTGAAATTGATATTCTCTTGGAGGTGGGTAAAGACACCACAATTAAGAAGGGTTGATCAATTCAATAAAATTTAAACATAAACAAGAATCTCAAGGATATGATGGATAGATAGAATTAACTATTGTTATTGATTGTTGCATAAATACATACTCTAAAATATAAGGGTACTCTATATCCCCTGATCCAAGGTTTGGATAAGATAATGGCCCTATTACTCATACTTTGGCTAAGGGTATCAATGATTTTAAGGAGGACCATGAACTTTGTATGAAGAAGTTGGAGGATGTCATTGTTTCTATCATGAATAAATTGAGGGATTTTTTATCTATTAGTAAAACAACCATGGATGAAATTATTGAGGGCTTCAAGAAACTTAATGCCTAGGCTGAAGCTTTACAGGGTATTTTGAAAGGCAATTTGGCCTCTCCTTTTTGGATTATCAAATATGTCAAAAAAGTTCCTTCTCATGATAGAAGTGTAACCAATAAGGATAAGCATATGGTTTCTCTACCCAAGAATACAACCAAAATATGAGACAAGGACAAGGGGGCTACCCCCATTGATAATATTGTGAATAAGGTTCATAGTATCAATGAAGAAATTATAAATAAAAATGATAATTTTTAAAAAATTCTGTAAGGACTCTAGGATTTTTCTCCCCTATTTTTGTGGTTTTGGTTAGTTGTTCAACACACAAAAGGAAAAGAAAATCACTATGTAGTAAAGAAGTGGAAGATAGTTATAATTAATAGGAGCTCCACTTTGTATCAATCAATCATTTAACATAATTGAATATCCCCTTGACTGCTTTCGTTGAATAGATCATGGGCCTTATCGATCCTATTATACTTTACATACATGTCTAATAGGGAGCTTACAAATATAACATCTATAAAAATATCCACATCCCATATTTTTAAAATTAATACATACTTTGAGTCTATGTCTAGCATGCCCATTATTTTCAAGTTAATTTTTTATTTTTATTTATCCTCTGTCTCTTCCTTAGGGTGATCTTTCCCAAAATCTAAACCAATATTGGTGTCCATTGTGAAATTTTTTAGTCTCATAGACCTCCAATTCCATGAAGACATAGTGGTCTCCTATTTGGAATTTCCTCCATAAAAGTATCTATTGCAAGTGAGGGAATGGATAAAACATTTGACAACTTCTCACTTTATTATTCATCACTTTCCCGTCATCAAAGTTTGTCTTTTTATTACTAATAGGAGAGTTGCCATCAAATTTCCTTCTTAGGTGCCCAAAGAGGGATATACTTGCATAATTTAACAACTAATGGGGCTTCATAACCCATAATCACATTTTACTATTTAAAAGGACTTGACAAGGGTTTACTTTTAAATTTGACCTCGAAAGACAACGGGTTGTAAAAAAAATTGTTATATTTTTTTCTAACCTCCAAGTGGAGAGGGTTAGGGTTTTGACAAAAGATAAAGGTATTCTATAGAGGGGTAGGGTTGATAAAAGAAGTAGCAGCCAAAAATAAATAATAGATTTTATACATTAGTCACTATGGAATGGAGGGTAAGTACCTCTAAAAAGACACTTTTACATTAATAAATAGAAATTAAGGAAATAACCAGGTGATTATGCCTTACATGATTGAGGAGAAAAAAATGGTAGACATGGAGATTGGGGAACCTACCTTCCATAGTAAAATATATCATGAGGTGATAGCTCATAAATCCTGACAGTGCTGACAAGTCTTATTGGATGAACCCATTTTGGCATTTCTCAAGTTGTTCACTATCCTCCAAGAATCAATTATGTAATATTTGTAAGAATGATTATGGATTTGAATCTTTGAACCTTGATCCCTCTGTTAGGGTTTTTTCTTGCTAAACCTTCAAAAGATGCTTGAATACTTTGATTAACTCTATGACTCCCAATCTTTGAAAATACTGACTCAAGAAAGAGAAAACTCTAATTGATGAGGGTTTATGATAATATCTGGGGATACCTATTATCACCTCCTTCCTTTTGAATTCCACAACACCCAGGCATGTATTACCTATATAAGATGAATGTCTAGCAGTATTACAAAATGTGGATACTAATTTGGTATTTTCTTTACTATGTTATTTTATAAATTATAAATTACTCTACATAAAACTGAAAAGAACTTAACATAGATTTTGACCATGAAAACTATTGATATGATAATAGAAAATAGTAGTATTTTAAGGGCATTCATCCTTCTTCCTTTTTTAGTTTTCAAAACTTAGGAGGGGCAACGTTTTTAATCCTCTCTCAAAGGGATCAATAAAATGAACTGTATATCTTGATACAATTACTTGAATGGAATTATTTATTTTGTAGTGTAAATGATGAAGTAATCTAAAAATACTGGATTGTGAATCAATTACTTAGTAAACACAAAACCAGTGCCTAATCCATGTGCTATAGAGTCAATATATTGTAAAAATCCATAGTAAGGTGACCAATAAAACATTTGCAACAAAGATAGAGTACCTTATAAACTATCCTCTCCATGCAACCTTATCATCCAATCCTTAAACTAATGTTATGTTCCCTAGGGATACTTGAAATAATTTAATCCTTCCTTGAAGGAACTTACAATTAAGTGAACAACCACCTTGTGATTATTATGCTTGAATGCCTTACAGATAAACACGAAAGAACAATAAAATAAATTTAAAGAGACAATTCAGATGCAGAAAAGAGATTGCAAAAAATTTATATTAATGTCTCAAAGCTTCAAAATACATTTAGATAGACAAATAGTACAAAGGCTCAGACATAAATTTTAGTCTGCCTTGTAATTCTATTAAATCTTCCAAATCTCTCCCAAAAAGGTTACAATTACATATATATAGTCTCAAATCATCATGGAATCCTTAAGACAAGGATGCAACAAGCTTCAGATGATTTGGAGACCTAACCCTAAAACTTAGAAAAGGACAAAAGACAAAAGAAAACTCCAAGCGGTGGGAGGAAAAAACTAAAGAATGAAATCTGATCCTAATTTTTTGTCTTCTTATGGATGTCAACACCTTTGTCTACATATGTTCAAGATATTATATGATAGTTGTAAGAATATTTAGTGACCACCAATATAGGCTAACCTACACTAATCTTTTCAAGATTACTAACCTTCATGTGCTCATAGATCAGGTGCCATAAGTCCTTCATTATTTATGCATGTCATTTAAGTCAACTGTGACATGCTTCTTCTTTTTGGGCTTTGTTAGGATGTCCCACACAGTCACAGATTCCTCTTTAGGCCACTCAAAATGCTAAATACTTTCTAACCGAGTCTTTTGTCTTTCCCACCTAGCATATGTTATGCTTTTAACATCTGAAAAGAATTTATTGCAGTCTATCTCTACCTTTATTGCATCATCCAAAAGTTTTTTGAACCTCTCCAAATATAATTCTCCCTTATCTGATACATAAATTTCTTTATTGGGGAGTATACTATCAAATTGTGTTACCCATAACCCTAATGTTTTGATCTAATCATCTTCAGTTCTAATTGGAGGTACAAACCTACTATAACTTAGTCCAAACATATTTAACTTCACATTAATTTGGTTGGCCTTTCCTTTGAAAAAGGATAAAGTGGCCCCAATCTTCTCTATCTCTGTACCAACCATGGTTACTATTTCTAGCAAATCTAATCTCAATGGTTGTACTGATGCTAATCTTTAAAAAAGGGATGTTCTTCTGAACTAAGTTGCATAGTAAGGATCCAAAATTGTCAAAAAACTTGTCACCTCTACTTGTAGGCCTGGTAACCTACAATAAGCCCCACACACCACATTAATCGTATCTTTGATGGTGTCAATCCTATGATGCAAAATTGAATTCAATGCTTCCAAAACAACATCATCATACTCTGTGACTTCAAGTTTTGATCCAACAGGTATCTCCCATGTATCCTCTGTTTGAATTTCCATATGTTTTACCTCTTTAGGCTCAATAGGGGCACACTCTATTATTTCTAGAAATTGTTTAGTAAGCTCATCTATGAGCTTCTCTTGTTCTTTAATCTACATCAATGCTAGCTCTCTATCCTTAGCAATATCAGTAGTATCACTAGTAAGCTTCTATAATTTGTCTGATAGTTGGCCTATCTTTGCCTCATTGAGTTGAGAAAAATGATTCATTACTTACGCTATTTCCATATACCATATATTTATCAATGTCCATATAATTTTATTTCCCTACATCTTCTCTTGAATATTCAGAATGGATGGCTTTTGATCTTTAGGAGCTAAGCTACACATTGTAAGTTCCTGAGATTTATGGTTATACCCAAACCCTCTGATCATATCTCCAACCTGAGTCTCTGATGATAGTTTGACATCGATTTGTCTCCTTATCTAATCTAGTATGAATTTTGAGGACAAATCCCAGCCTTCCACAAGTAAAGTCCCACTGGCATGGACCAATTTTATTTCCTACTCAGGCATAATCTCCTCAGATTCAAGATCATAATCTTGTAACGTTTGTAAGGCCTCTTGAGTGACTGGGTCACCACCTGCCAATTGCAACTACTTTCCAATTTGTTGTTGCTTATTCCATATGAACAATTCCTTGAATTCCCTTGTTTTAATAAAGTTTTCATCATTGAGGAATTTCTCTTGATGAATCAACCTTTCATCAGTACACGATCTAAGAGGAAGTTCCTCCTCTTCCTCTGCATCCCTTTTTAATTTCTTCCCTGCCCTGATCTATTTTCTCAATAAATGATCATAGGGCCTATTACCAGTTATCAGGGCTTTGCTTTTATCTATCTTCTTGTTCTGAGAAGGTTCCCCTATTTCTACTCTTTGTATTTTAGGTTGGGGCCCATTTTTCACTTCCTTCTCTGGGACCTCTATTAGGTCAATGAAATCTTCCCCTTCAACTGCAAGCTTCAATGGTACTTTTTGGTAATTTAAATGGGTATCAGGTGAAGGACAGCCCTGGTCACTATTATCATCATATTTAGACTCTAAATTCTCTTCGTGGCCTTTTTTTGGACTACCAGTACATCCTCTAGCTGACTGCACAAAAGAGTATGAGATTTAATCATTTCATCTAGCCTTTTTAGATAAGAAATATCAAGGAAATATCCCTCAAATTTCATTCCTTTTCTCTTCACTTGCATCTCCAGGTCCATAAGTTCATTGAAACTATTTTCTCTTCTATCAACCTCCTCCTTTTCCAAGATGTTTCTTATTAAATCCTCTTCCATCCACACTTAGGATAAATCCCTCTATATCAAAAATATATGCAGGGCCACATTCATTTTGTAGTGGTTCATCTAGGCATTTACTAAGTCTAAATCTCCCTTTCCAATTGTGAAATTGTAAATCTTGAACTGCCTAGGGGTAAATGTACCCTTCCTGTGTGATGCCAAATGCTCTTTATCTATGTGAATGAGATTTCTGATGAATTCCATTGCAACTATCCTTGGGTGTACATAGTATGGAAAGATGTGTGGAGGGTGGGAGAAACCATAAACCCACATTACTGTGAAATTATATTCATAGTAGAAATCCCCCCAATTATGGTCTTCTGGCCATTTAACAAGATATTGAAAGGGCCTCAGTAATTGTATTACCTTAATGGGAAATCTTGGCTTATCAACACCTAGGAACTTAAGAAGTGGATAGATCATCCAGTTTTCAAAAGCACATAATTCTTTCTCTCTAGATGTATAATTCCATACTTTGAGCCAAAATTGAACAGGGTTGGGCTGGTTATGGTGAAATCTTTGTGGGTGTAGAGACTGATAATTCATAACTGGGAAATTATAGTAGAGAATGAAATGCTTAAGGATTGAATAATGCATAAATTTTGGATGATCCTTCTTGTTTTTTATATCTATAAATCCCTGGTGCATCTAATCAATGATATACAAAATGTAGTCATAATTGGAAGTAGTATGAAGGCTCTACATATCTAACACCATCATCAAAATATCTGATGTGATCTTGTCTGCCCCAACATCTTTTCCAAGCACTCTACATAGTGCATATGATATGTACTTAATATAGAAATTAAGGTCTTTCTAAAAATATGGGGTTGCTCCTGGCATGGGGGCTATATAAGTCTTGATTTTCTCAAGGACATGATGATCCCTGATCAATTTAGTAGCAATGCTAGATTCTCTAGTGTACCTATTCTCTAGGATCTTTAGATTTATTTCAATGGTCATAGGGTAATATAAATTAAAGGCCTTCATGAAAGAATTTCAGTCCAAAGTGAGTAAGTGTTTTCCATCACCCCTTTTAATAGTTTTAATCAAGGGGTCATATCTACTGGTCACTTCCAAAATAAAATCGACATCAACAAAGACATCAGGAACTATCAACCTATCTAATCCATAGGTCCAAGTGTTTGAGATAGACATCGTTCCATCAGTATTAATAAATAAATAATTTTAACATGAATACCCTAATGACCCTAGTGTTTTTACATCCCTAACATAAGACATATCATCAATTAAAACATCTGCACTAACCTTTCGATTCTGGTTTGAACCTGGAAGAAAAGTGAGGAATTCATTTGAGTATTTTATTTTTCCCTTTGACTCATCTTTGACATCTTCACTTCTCCCACTCGTGGAGGCCATACTCTGTGCTTGACTCATACTTCCTTTATGTTCTATTCTCAACCCTTATTCACTGATATTGAAACAAAACTACTGAAAACCCTCACCACCAAAATGTGAATTCTCTGAAATTTGTAGCTCTAAACTCTAGAACACTATCAATTACAATCTTTACCTACTTTTGAATCAGTAAATCACCTTTCTGTTGGAAATTCAACCTTTCTCAGAAAACACTAAAATGTTTGCAAATTCTTCACTCTGAGAAATCGAACGCTTGGTAAAAATGAAATGACAACGGACAAGCATAATTATAACTGATAATTCAATGCACATTGTCACTTCTAGCTGGTAAACTTACAACTCAATCACTTTTGCCATTAGTTTCGCACACAGTGACATCAATTTTTGGTTTTAGCCATGGCATTCAAACTGTCAAATAATTAGTTTTTGATGAGTATTTTTTCACATAAAACCTTATAAAATTAAAAATGAAACTGAAATTAAATCTGTTTGGCTGCATTAATTCATACTACGGCTTCCTTCTCATCTATCACAATCTCTTTACTCTGATTGGTTAATAATTATCCACGACAACACCACTAAACAGTCTTTATCTAACTCTAGTTTACATCTAGCCACTCAGCGAATAAGTGGTCTCCTTGTCACTTGATGTTATCATTAACTTTAGTTCCTTCAAGAGACTTAACGACTATCGTAAGATTAAAAATTTGATCAATGGTTGGCACGATGTCACTTGATATTTTAACTTAACCCTCTATCTTATGGAGACACTACAGCAAAGCACATTCTTAACTATTCTTTTACCTCAGGTTTCATCTAGAGACTCAGTGACTGTGGAATCCCTATGTCACTAGATTATTTCCTTAACTCATGTTTAATCTAGAGACAATGCGACTAAAAAAATTAGTCTCTTAATCATGGGATTACCTTATCCTTTAAAATTTACATTTGGAGACAATGCGACTACCGTAGATCTCACTTTTCTCAGCATCTGACGGCTGTCGCTAAGTCTCCTGATCCTTATTCTAAGCCCTAATTCTTCATGAAACTTAGCAACCATTGAACATGTGTCACACCTTTTCCTCTTGTCTCTTAATCACTTAATTCCTTTTGAATTTTCAAACCTCTCAAGCGACTACCATTGATTTATTTTTCCATCGGGTGGTTGTCGCCTGATCTCTTAAGTTTTAACTTAACTTACCATTCTTCACATAACTGCACAACAACACTATTATCATAACTAATATCTATTCCTTGGTCTATCTTGAGACTTAGTGACCATTGAATCTCCATGTCGCTTGATGATTTCTGAACCATAGTTATAATCAGGAGACTTCCCAACTATCATTGGATTAAATCTCTGATCAACGGTTATCGCCAAATCTCCAAATCTTTTACTTAACTCACTTCTGATCATGAGACTTGGCAACAACAATGAAATTTTAACTCATGAACTTGACTGATGAGCACCATGGGTTATATTAAGAGATAACGTGACTGAGCAGTCTTAAAGTCACCAAATGGAATAACTAACTTTGCATTTATCAGGAGATAAGGCGACCGAGGCTTTTCACCAAGTCTCCAGACCATAAAGAATATTTTTTTTTCTGATGAGACTTGGTGACTAGGAAATAAGCACATGCAAAATAAACTCTACTTAAGTTATGAAAATGGTAACGTAGAGATAGAACAAGCTTGGGAATTTTAAGGTTTTTTCTACAATTTCAAACACAAATTACTCAAAGGCTTAGGGTTTTGGCATTTTCAACTTAGTTTTGAGGCTAAAGAAATATTTATTGGGGAAAAAATGTAATTTTGGCACATGATTTTAACCTCTTGGGCACAGGAATGACATGGGCTTCAAAATTTTTTAGGGTAAACTCTAAATTAAGAAATACATGTTGGATATGATAAACTCAAATCCTCCCAAGATCACCTGCATGCATGATAGTTACAAGATAGAAGCAAAAGACAGAAGAGAGAAGAAGCTATGGCGGCCAAAAAGCCGGAGCCATGAAATCCATGTTGCAAGAATAAAAATTCTATTAACAACAATAATGAATTACAAACTCCTTAATGAAATACAAAGTGGTGATTCCTTATAAAGGATACCAAAACCCTAAACAAATATAAAGCTGCCTAAGAGAAACTTAAGCATAGAGTAATAACTTAACTAATTAAATCAACATGATTTAATTAATAAGCAAACTAATGATTACTCTAACAATACAACCAACAGTGGCTCTATCTGAGGATGGCTAAACACAGTTTATTGCAAAGAATCTTAGAATCTCTGGTTGCAGACCTCTTTAAAAAATGAAGGCAACACTGAGTAACCTATTGCTTAAGGGAAAAACATAACAGAAGGAAACCTATGTACAACAAAATACATACTTACTTGTGCATAAATTTTTTTTTTTAATTGAAGAAGGGTTTCAAAAATTTCCCATGCACTAGCAATTCAAATTCCTTTCCATTCACACTCTTTAGTAAATAGGAATCCTTTCAAAAGCTCTGTGAAATAACAAATGGCCAAAGCCATAAAGATTCAAATTTTTTGTATTTTCCTTTATCTTCTGATCTCACATTCCATTGAAGAACTAAGTCATCTAGTTGGAAATTTCTATTAGTAGCCCTTCTATCAAATATATATTTCATTTTCTGTTGTAATTTGATTTTTTCCTTCTTGCTATCTCTTCTTGTTTCATCCAACTCAGCCAATTGAACCATTTTATTTTCCATGTATCAAAAACATCTAACTACTCTTTTTGCATGAAATGATATACAGGTAAAAAATTATTTATAGGAATTCTTGACTGTAAACCATACATCAATTCAAATGGTGAATTACCTATTTCCCTTTTAATGGTCATTCTATCATCCCAAAGTGCTAACCTTAGTTTGGTGTGCCATCCTCTCTTATTCTTTTCAAGAGTCTTTTTTAATCTTTTCAATATACTTTTGTTACTGGACTCAGCTTGTCCATTTTCCTATGGGTGATATGGGGAAGAATATGATAGTATGATTGCATATTTCTCATTTGATCTAAAGCACATGGCATTATCCATTATTAATTTTTAAGTTACACCAAATATAGTCAAAATATTCTCCATTAAAAATTTAGTAACTACTTTACTTGTTGCCTTTTTTGTAGGAATGGCCTCAATCCACTTTGTAGAATAATCAGTAGCTACCAGTATCTAGTTGTGTCTTCCACTAGAATTTTCTGCAAACTCACCAATAAAATCAATTCCCCACATAGAAAAAGGGGCTTCAACACTCATTGGGTTTAATAATAGGGCTCCTAAAAATCAGAACCTATTTGAGAAACTCTGACAAGGTTCACACTTTTTGACATATGCATATGTATCTTTAAATAAACAAGGCCAATAGTAATCAGCCCTTAAAATATTGTGGGTAGTGGTATTCATAGAAACGTGACCTCCACACTTCCCTACATGCATCTCACTTAAATCTTTCTCAAATTGGCTCTGTTCCAAACATAGTAACAATACATTGTTTCTGTCTCTCTAGTCTAAATCTCCTTTGACTAGGGTATTTTTTTGAGCCTGAAATCTGACATTTCTCTTTTTATTGTTAGTCATAGCATTAGGACACTTGGAATTCTTCATAAAATACACAATGTCAGCATAAAATGGTTGTCTTTCTATACTTGTAATTGTCTGATCATTTGTCTCTATATCATTCACTTGTTCTAAATCCAAGTTATCCTCTGTCATGAGTTTGGCCAAAACCTGACCTCTTATCAGTTTTGTAATGTGGATTTCTAGATTAAATTCATGAATTTTATTGATCCACTTATACCTCTTACCAGTCACTTCTGACTAAGTAAGAATATCTTTTACTTCCGAGTGAGGGACATATGCATGTACCTTAGCATAGACCAAATATGGTCTAAAAGATTTTACTGCTTTCACTAAAGCATATGCATGCTTCTCCATCATCTCATAATTTAGCTCTACAGCCTAGAGAGATTTACTATAAAAATCTATCGGATGCTCAAATCCTTTTTCATCCTTTTGTAGTAAAACAACAGCAACTGTGTGATAAGATGCAAATGAAAATAGAGAAAGGGGCTTACTATAATAAGGTGATTT
Source organism: Thuja plicata (assembly GCA_018584345.1). Lineage (NCBI taxonomy): Eukaryota > Viridiplantae > Streptophyta > Pinopsida > Cupressales > Cupressaceae > Thuja > Thuja plicata. The sequence continues at coordinate 1,899,314 of MU226855.1, read as the reverse complement.
TAGAACAGGAGCCTCTTGCACTGCCTTCTTTATTTTCTCAAATGTCATTTGAGATTCTTCATTCCAGTTAAATTTTGCATCTTTTTTCAACAACTTTATGATAGGTTTGACAATTTCTGCAAAGTTTGCTATAAATCTTCTAACAAAATTAATCTTTCCTAAGAAAGATTGAACTCCTTTTAATTTTTTTGGAGCAATGACCTTTTGGATTTCTTCTATTCTTTCAAGGTCTATTCTTACTCCATTTTTAGACACTATGTGTCCCAACAACTTTTCCTCCTGTACTACAAAGTGACATTTCTTAGGATTCAATGAAACACCATATTCTAAAGCTTTATTGAAAATTTTACCTAGGTGTTCACAATGATCTTTAGCATTTTTAGAATATGCAGTTAGATCATCTTGATAAATAACAATGAACAAATCAATAAATTCCTTGAAAGAAACATCCATGGCCCTCTAAAAAGTTGCCCCTGCATTTATCAGTCCAAATGGCATTCTGATATAGACATAAGTTCCTCGAGGAGTGGTAAATGTAGTCTTGTATTGTTCTAATTCCTTTACTAAAACTTGGTTGTAGCTAGAGAAACCATTCATCATTGATAGCAGCTCACAACTAGTCACTTTATGTAACATTGCCTTCATGTTAGGTAAAGAATAGTTATCTTTTAATGAGGAAATATTCAAATTTTTGAAATCCACACATATCCTGATGTCACCATTCTTTTTCCTAACTAGTACCAAGTTTGAAACCCATGTTGAATGTCTAATAGGCTAGATAATCCCAGTATCCTTTAACTTCATCAACTCTTGATGCATCTTAGGAGCCAGCAAAGGATTAATAGGCCTCTCTTTTTTCCTAAATGGTTTGACCTCTGATTTAAATGGGATCTCATGTTGGAAAAGGTCTTCGCTATAAGCTTTTAAGTCCTCATATGACCATGCAAAAACATGTTTATATTTTCTCAATAATTTAATCAAGTTTATCCTTAAATGGGAATCTAAACTGTTTCCAATGTAAACAACTTGAGGAATGGTTTCTGATCCTAAGTTAATTTCCTCTAAGTCCTTAATCTTAGCATTGTTTATTTTTGCAGAGTGATCATTTTGACTACTGAATAATGCTTCAAGTCCAACCAGACCCTTAGGAATCTGATTGGAACTTAATTGGACAACCTCATTTCCTAAGACATAATATTTACTATTATTGTTCTCAAGTAAAGAATTGCAATCCATGCATTGATTCTCATAATGGTCCAGACACTGAATGAATTTCAAAATATCTTGGTCATCCTATAAAACTTGCTAGTTGTATATATTATCTGGAACAACTGGTCTTGTCTTAACTTGCTAGTTGTATATATTATCTGGAACAATTGGTCTTGTCTTAACTTCAAGTATTGAGACCTCATGTAAGGTCTGATCATCAATTTTTAGAGCAAGATTTGCTAAGAAATCTTCCATTATATTCTTAGACCTTTCCATCCAACTTATATCAAAAGCATCAAGCATTTCAGTTTGATCCCAAATAGCATATTTATACATCTTTAATCTATCATTTTTCACCACATATTTGGATCTAATTTGGGCTATCACTAATTAAAAATCACCATAAAATTTTAAACATTTGATTCCATGTTTAATGGCAATTTCTAGCCCTAAAGATAAAGCCTCATACTCTGTTGTGTTATTTGTACATTGACGGGATAGCAAGAAATAATATTTGAAAGTTGTACCTAATGGAGACACCAGTAATAGACCAGTTCCTGATCTTTCTTTTGAGAAAGCTCCATCAAAATACATTTTCCATAATCCATCATTTTGTTTAGTCAATTCTTTAACTAGCGGATTAATATTTTCATTCTAATGATGATGATCACTCCCCTGTACTCTAAAATTCTCCATATCCACATCATTACAATAGTTAATGTTAGTGTCTTCATACCACTCAATCATGTGAGGAGTCCTACCTTCTCTAGACACTCTATCATTATTTCCATTAATGTTAAAAGTAGCATATGATAAATCACTCTATATGCTACCTCCCATTGAAGCACTCCATTTTCTTGATAGCACCATCCCATAATTTGGAGGTATGTCAACAACAAGAACATTCATAGTTAAAATCACATTAGGACATACTAATAATTTATAAGGCATGGCTTCAATAGTACCAATTACAGGGACTGCCCTAGAATCTATTCCTTGACATCTCCCATGAGGAGTGTCCACTTGTAATCACATAGACTTCATAATTTCAACTGGCATGACAGTTTTTGATGCTCTTGGGTCAATCATACAAATTTTAAGCATCCTTCCATTAATTACCAATGTTATAAAAAATAGGTCAACAACCTTTGGAGAATAAGTTGTGTTTAAGAAAATTTGAGGAATCTCAGAAGTCAATACTTCAACTTCCTACCTTTGTTATTTGGTTTCTTATCAACATTTTCTAGACTTTGATCTTTCACTGTAGGTACATTTCTTAATAATGATAGAACCTTTTCTTTATGTTCCTTGATTCTCATCATTTCTAAAAATGATACTTTTACAGTCACTTGAGACAAATGGTGACCCATATCTACTAGAGTATATTTTACATCTGAGGATTTTGGTTTTTCAAAAATAATGTTATTTTCCTCAATCTATATGTTCAGAGTTTGTTCTTCTTTCTTAGTTTTTTTTTTTTCTATTTTAAAATAAGAAGTACTCTCTTCTTGTACATTTTATTTTCCTTCTTGTACAACAATAGGCTCTATGGCTTTAGTTACAATCTTGACCTTAGGTTTGTTTGCATTTTCTCAAGGTCCATCTTTCTTTTGTACATATTTGGTGTCTATTTTTTTTTTTTTATAAATACACCAGATGGTTGACTACTAGTACCACCAACTATCCTATTTCTTAGGTGATAATTGCTTCTTTCTTTGTTCACCAGATCTACAGTAATTCTTGTTTTTTCTTCATTTGAAGCCTTTCTGACCAATGGAAGGACCTGATTATTTTGTGCATAACATATTACATGGTCATCTATTTCCTCCACTTCACTGTTTGACAAAATTTGTTGATGATGAATCTCTATATTTCCTCGTGAACCATATGAATCATGATTTTAAATTTCATTATCTGAGTCTACATCATGACATGAATAGGCATTTTTCATATTATAATCACACTGTTCACTTTCATCATTCCCTTGTTCTTCATTTGTTTTCAAATTTAGGGAAATAATGCAAAAAATAGGGTTGTGGTGGGCCTCACAAGCCTCACACCATAAATCATCATTGCACAAATGGATGACATTTTTATGCAAAGGGTCTGGAATTCTATTTTTTAGGTTTTTCTTTTCTAGGTGGAACAATAGGCTTTTCATCTTTAAACTAAGTTCCATAAGGATTATTTTGCATTCTATTTTGAGGATTATAAGTTTTATTATAGGAAGGCCTATTAATTTGAGGAGCTCTATACTCTTTACACTCTAGTTCCTTTGGGTTACTCCTACTAAACCTATAATCATCTCTCCTATTCAGTTTACTAGACACCCTTCTATTCATCTCAATATTTACTGCTATCTTATAAGCATTAGTGAGGGTTCTATTATTTTTATCCCTAAGAGAATAACCCATTTTAGAATCAAAAGCATTTAAATATGTTGCTAGACATACCTCTTCATCCAACCTTATTTTTTGAAACAATTTATACATCACTCTTTGGAATATGGTATTAAACTCAGTGACCTCTTCATTACAGTTCTTTTTGATGTTATTGAACTCATTCAGCAAGAACCCCTTATTTGTCTTATCACCATATTGATCTTTAAATAATTCAATTAATTTATCCATGGAAGAAACAGAACCATTAGAAAGACTTTTAAACCATTCTTTAGCATCTTCTACTAGAGACTGAACAAAAAGTTTCATCAATACATCTTCATGAGTGATATTCAAATCATCAACAAAATCAATGAATTTTCTTAAGTGTGTTTCACAAGAGATAACATTATTACCTGAGAAATTTTGGAGCTTTTCTCCTATGTAACCCACATCTTTTGGAAATGCATTTGGGTATCTAGGAATACCAATAAAATTAAATTGCTTATACCTTTCAGAATGCAATGGTTTCCTTTGGAAGTTATGAGTCTCTTTGAAAGAAGTGGTTTCAATTTTAGAAGATGTTGTATTCTCAGTTCCAGCATAAGAATATTTGGAAGACTGCAAAAAATCTATTTTCTTCTTCATTTCAATTTTTGCAGCTTCCATATGTGCCTTTTCTAGCATTTTTTCCATGGTTTCTTTTTCAATTCTTAGTTTTTCAAGATCAATATCCAATTTCGACATTTTCTCTGTTAGGGTCTTCTAAAATTTAGGTTCTTCAATTTTTCTTTCAGTCATCTTTTGTTTACCTTTGTCCTTAACCTTTTGTGAACTAGAAGCTCTATGAGTAAGGGGTATTCCTTGGTCCTTTTGAGACCTCTCAACATTCTTTGTATTTTGATGCCTTAATGATCTCCTCTTAATTATATCAACATCTTTATGTTCATGTTTTTTCTTCTCGGTTCCTTTTCCCTTTTCATTTGTTGAATAAGGGAAACATGTTTCATGAGGAGTCTTTCTTCCTCAACTAGCTCATCAGAAGGAACTTCCTTAGAATCTAAGCTGATTTTATCCATTCCTTCCCTTTCACTTGAAGTAGAGGTAGTTGCAAGTGTTTCTAATCCTTTCTCTCTAGCTTCTTCATATTCTCAAGTATAACCTTCATGATTAGACTGATTGCTACACTCCTCTCTCCTAGAATTTCTTTCTTTACTTCTTGGAGGAGTTTCATCCATACTAACATGGTTCCTTTTCTTCCTCCAAGACATCTTCATCCTTGAAGTTGATGGGAGTCCACCATCTAATGAAACTTCAGGATTATTTTTCATTTTTTGACCTAGTATTCATTATGAAAGATGTTTACTTAAATTATTACTGATCTTCATAAATTCAACTTTAGAGTTGCCACCTAATAGCTATTTGGGATGAATGAATACTATCAAAATGACCCTGGAAACTACAACTCTGAATATACTATCTTCTAAAACCTCAGAGATTCTAAATAATTTTACCAAGACTTTAAAATCTCTAGTTCCCTAGTAAGGTTGCCAATTTTTTAGGGTTTTCTCTTGTTGAACCTTCAAAAGATGCTTGAATACTTTGATTAACTATATGACTCCCAATACTTAAAAATACTGACTCAAGAAAGAGAAAACTCTAATTGATGAGGGTTTATGATAATATCTAGGGATACCTATTATCACCTCCTTCTTTTTGAGTTCCACAACACCTAGGCAGGTATTACCTATATAAGATGATTGTCTAGAAGTATTAGTAAATGTGGATACTGATTTTCTATTTGCTTTACTATGTTATTTTATAAATTACTCTGCATAAAACTGAAAACAACTTAACACATAGTTTGACCATGAAAACTATTGATATGATAATAGAAAATAGTATTATTTTAAGGACATTCATCCTTCTTCCTTTCTTAGTTTTCAAAATTTAGGAGGGGAAACCTTTTTGATCCTCTCTCAAAGGGATCAATAAAATGAAATGTATATCTTGATAAAATCACTTGAATGGAATTATTTATTCTGTAGTGTAAATGATTAAGTAATCTAAAATTATTGGATTGTGAATCAATTACTTAGTAAACACAAAACCAATGCCTAATCCCTGGGCTATAGAGTCAATATCCTGTAAAAATCCACAGTAAGGTGACCAATAAAACATTTGAAACAAAAATAGAGTACCTTATAAACTATCATCTCCCTAGAACCTTATCATCCAATCCTTAAGCTAATGTTATGTTCTCTAGGGTTGAAACAATTTAATCCTTCCTTGAAGGAACTTACAAATAACTGCACAACCACCTTGTGATCAATATGCTTAAATGACTTATAGATAAACACACAAGAACAATAACATAAATGTAAAGACACAATTCAGATGTAGAAAAGAGATTGCAAAATATTTATATTAATGTCTCAAAGCTTCAAAATAAATTTAGATAGACAAATAGTACAAAGGCTTAGACACAAATTTTAGTCTGCCTTGTAATTCTATTAAATCTTCCAAATCTCTCCCAAAAAAGGTTACAATTACATATATATAGTCTCAAATCATCTTGGAATCCTTAAGAAAAGGATGCAACAAGCTTCAGATGATTTGGAGACCCAACCCTAAAACATAGAAAAAGACAAAAGACAAACGACAAAAGAAAACTTCAAGCAGTGGGAGGACAAAACTAAAGAATGAAATTTGATCCTTCTTTTTTGTCTTCTTGTGAATATCAACACCTTTGTCTGCATATGTTCAGGATAGTATCTGATAGTTGTAACAATATTTAGTGACCGCCAATACAGGCTAACCTACACTAATCTTTTCAAGATTAATAACCTTCCTATGCTCATAGATCAGGTGCCATGTGTCCTTCATTCTTCATCCATGACATCTAAGTCAACTGTGATAGACTTCTTGTTTTTGGGCTTTGTCAACATGTCCCATGCAGTCACACTTTCCTCTTTAGGCCACTCAAAATGCCAAATACTTTCTAACTGAGTCTTCTGCCTTTCCCACGTAGCATCTGTTATGATTTTAACATCTGAAATGAATTTATTGCAGTCTATCTCTACCTTTATTTCATCATCCAAAGGTTAGTTGAACCTCTCCATATCTAATTCTTCCTTATCTGATACATAAATTTCTTTATTGGGGAGTATACTATCAAACTCTGATACCCATAACCCTAATGGTTTGATCTGATCATCTTCAGTTCTAATTGGAGGTACAAACCTACTATAACTTAGTCCAAACATCTTTAACTTTGTATCACTTTGGTTGGCCTTTCCTTTGAAAAAGGACAAAGTGGCCCCAATCTTCTCTATCTCTGTACCAACCATGGTTACTATTTCATGCAAATCTGATCTCAATAGTTGTACTAATGCTAATCTTTCAAAAAGAAATTTCTTCCGGACCAATGCATAGTAAGGATCCAAAATTGTCAAAAAACTTGCCACCTCTACTTGTAGGCCTAGCAACCTACCATAAGCCCCATACACCACATCAATTTTATCTTTGATTGTGTCAATCCTATGCTGCAAAATTGAAGTCAAGGCTTCCAAAATAACATCATCATACTCTGTGACTTCCAGTTCTGATCAAGTAGGTATCTCCCCTTTATCCTTTGTTTGATTTTCCATATGTTTTACCTCTTTTGGATCAACAATGGCAGGCTTTGTTATTTCTATAATGTTTTTAGTTAGCTCATCTATGAGCTTCTCCTATTCTTTAATCTGCATCAACGCTAGCTCTCTATCCTTAACAATATCACTAGTGAGCTTCTGTAATTTGTCTGATAGTTGGCATGTCTTTGCCTCATTGAGTTGAGCATTTAATGAGTCATTACTTGGGATATTTCCATATTCCCTATATTTTCCAATGTCCATATAATTTTATTTCCCTCCATCTTCTCTTGAATATTTAGAATGGATGGCTTTTGATCTTTAGGATCTAAGATCCACATTGCAAGTGCCTAAGATTTAGGGTTATACCCAAACCCTTTGATCATATCTCCAACTTGAGTCTCTAATGGTAGTTTGACATCAGGTTGTCTCCTTATCTGATCTATTATGAATGCTGAGGAAAAATCCCAACCTTCCACAAGTAAAGTCCTAGTGGCCTTGATCAGTTGTTTTTCCTGCTCAGGTGTAATCTCCTCAGATTCAAGATCATAATCCTGCAATGTTTGCAAGGCCTCTTGAGTGACTGGGTCACCACCTGCCAATTGCAACTGCTTTCCAATTTGTTGTTTCTTATTTCATATGAGGAAGTGCTTGAATTCCCTTATTTTAATAAAGTTGTCATCATTGAGGAATTCATCTTGATGAATCAACCTTTCATTAGTACATGATCTAAGAGGAAGTTCCTCCTCTTCCTCTGCATCCCTTTTTAATTTCTTCCCTGCCCTGATCTATTTTCTCAATAAATGATCATAGGGTCTGTTACCAATTATTAGGGCTGCAATTTTACTTGTCTTATATTTCTTAGAAGGCTCCCCTGTTTCTACTCTTTGTCTCTTAGGTGGGGGCTCATTTGTCACTTCCTTCTCTGGGACCTCTGTTAGGTCAATGAAATCTTCCCCTTCAACTGCAAGCTTCAATGGTACTACTTGGTAATCTACATAAGTATCAGGTGAAGGATAGCTCTGGTCACTATCATCATCATATTCAGACTCTGAATGCTCTCTGTGGCCTTTTTCTAGGACTACAAGTGCATCCTCTAGTTGATTGCACAAAAGAGTATGAGATTTAATCATTTCATCTAGCCTTTTTAGATAAGGCACATCAGGGAAAAATCTCCCAAATTTGATTCCTTTTCTCTTCACCTGCCTCTCTAGGTCCATAAGTTCATTGAAATTATTTTCTCTTCTGTCCACCTGCTCATCTTCCAAGATATTTCTTATTAAATCCTCCTCCATACACACTTCATGCTCTTTTGTGTAGGGGATGGTCTTTTCACTTAGGATAAAACCCTCTATATCAACAAATCTATATAGGGCCACATTCATTCTTTAGTGGTTCATCTAGGCATTTACTAAGTCTAAAGCTCCCTTTCCAATAGTGAAATTGTAAATCCTGAACTACCTAGGGGTAAATGTACCCTTCCCATGAGATTCCAAATGTTGTTTATCTATCAAAATGAACTGTTTGATGAACTCCATTGTAGCTATCCTTGGGGGTACATGGTATGGCAAGATGTGTGGAGGGTGGGAGAAACAATAAACCCTCATTATTGTGAAATTCTTTTCATAGTAGAAATCCCCCAATTATCATCTCCTAGCCATTTGTAAGGATATTGGCAGGGCCTCAGTAATTGTATTACCTTAATGGGAAATCTAGGCTTATCAACACCTATACACTTAAGAAGTGGATAGATCATCTAGTTTTCAAAAGCGCAGAATTCTTGCTCTCTAGATGTATAATTTCATACTCTGAGCCAAAATTAAACAGGGTTGGGCTGGTTATGGTGAAATCTTTGTGGCTGTAGAGATTGAAAATTCATAACTGGGAAATTATAGTAGAGAATGAAATGCATGAGGATTGAATAATGCATAAATTTTGGATGATCCTTCTTATTTTTTATATCTATAAATCCCTAGTGCATCTGATCATTGATATACTAAATGTAGTCATAATTGGAAGTAGTATGAAGGCTCTGCATATCCAACACCAACATCAAAATATCTGAGGTGATCCTGTCTGCCCCAACATCTTTTCCAAGCACTCTACATAGTTCATATGATATGTACTTAATATAGAAATTAAGGTCTTTGTAAAAATATGGGGTTGCTCCTGGAAAGGGAGCTATATAAGTCTTCATTTTCTTAGGGACATGATGATCCCTAATCAATTTAGCAGCAATGCCAGATTCTCTAGTGTACCTATTCTCTAGGATCTTCAAATTTATTTCAGTGGTCATAGGGTAATATACATTAAAGGCCTTCATAAAATAATTTTGGTCCAAAGTGAGTAAGTGTTTTACATCATCCCTTTTAATAGTTTTGATTAAGGGGTCATATCTTCTATCCGATTCTGAAATCAAATCGACATCAACAAAGGCATCAGGAACTATCAACCTAACTAATCCATAGGTCCAAGGGTTTCAGATAGGCATGGGTCCATCACTATTATTAGAGAAATAATTGAAAAGTGAATACCCTAATGACCCTGGTGTTTTTGCATCCCTAACATAAGCCATATCATCAATTAAAACATCTTCACTAACCTTTCGATTTTGGTTTGAACTAGAAGCAAAGTGAGGAATTCATTTGAGTAGTTTCTTTTTCCCTTTGACTCATCTTTGACATCTTCACTTCTCCCACTGGTGGAGGCCATACTCTATGCTTGACTCATACTTCCTTTTTGTTTTGTTCTCAACCCTTATTCACTGATATTGAAACAAAACTACCGAAAACCCTCACCACCAAACTCTGAATTCTCTGAAAATTTTTATCTCTAAACTCTAGAACACTGTCAATTACAATATTTACCCACTTCTGAACTATTAAATCACCTTTCTGCTAGAAATTCAACCTTTCTCAGAAAACACTTAAATGTTTATGAATTCTTCACTTTGAGAAATCAAACGCTTGGTAAAAATGAAATGACAATGGACAAGCATACTTATAACTAATAATTCAATGTGTATTGTCACTTCTAGCTGGTAAACTTACAACTCAATCACTTCTTCCATGAGTTTCGCACATGGTGACATCAATTTTTTGTTTTAGCTGTGGCATTCAAACTGTCAGATAATCAATTTCTGATGAGTATTTTTTCATATGAAATCGTATAAAATTCAAAATGAAATTGAAATAAAATATGATTGGTTGTATTAACTCATACAATGGCTACCTTCCCATGTGTCACAATCTCTTTACTCTGATTGGTTAATAATTATCCACGATGGCAGCACTAAAAATTATTTATCTAACTCTAGTTTACATTTAGAGACTCGGCGACTGAGTGGTCTCCTTGTCGCTTGATGTTTTCATTAACTATAGTTCCTTTAAGAGACTTAGAGACTATCATAATATTAAAACTTCTATCAATGGTTGGCATGATGTCACTTGATATTTTAACTTAACCCTCTATCTTACAGAGACACCATGACAAAGCACATTCTTAACTATTCTTTTACCTTAGGTTTCATTTGGAGACTCAGCGGCTATGGAATCCCTATGTCACTGGATTATTTCCTTAACTCATGTTTAATCTGGAGACAATGTGACTAAACAAATTAGTCTCTTAATCGTTTGATTACCTTATCCCTTAAAATTTGCATTTGGAGACAACGCGACTACTGTAGATCTCACTTTTCTTAGCATCTAACAGCTATCGCTAAGTTTCTTGATTCTTATTTTAAGCCCTAATTCTTCATGAGACTTAGCAACCATTGAATATGTGTCACACCTTTTCCTCTTGTTTCTTAATCGCTTAATTCCTTTTGAATTTTCAAACTTGTCAAGCGACCACGCGACTATCATTGATTTCTTTTTCCATCGGGTGGTTGTTGCCTGATCTCTTAAGTTTTAACATAACTCATCATTCTTCATGTGACTATGCAAGAACAATGGTATCTTTACTGATATCTATCCCTTGGTCTATCCAGAGACTTAGCGACCATTGAATCTCCATGTTGCTTAATGATTTATGAACCATAGTTATAATCAGGAGACTTCCCGACTGTCATTGGATTAAATCTCTGATCAACGGTTGTCGCCAAATCTCCAAATCTTTTAGTTAACGCACTTTTGATCATGAGAATATGTGACAATAATGAAATTTTAACTCATGAAATTTACTGAGCACCATGGGTTATATTAAGAGATAATGTGATTGAGCAGTCTGGAAGTCACCAAATGGAATAACTAACTATGCTTTTATCAGGAGATAACACGACCGAGGCTTTCTACCAAGTCTCCAGACCATAAAGAATATTTGTTTTTTTTTATTAGACTTGGTGACTAGGAAATAAGCACATGCAAAATAAACTCTACTTAAGTTATGAAAAAGCTAATGCAAAAATAGAACAAGCTTGGGAATTTTAGGGTTTTTCTACAATTTCTAACACAAATTACTTAAAGGATTAGGGTTTTGGTATTTTCAACTTAGTTTTGAGGCTAAAGAAATATTTGCAGGGGAAAAAAAGTAATTTTGGCACATGATTTTAACCTCTTGGGAACAGGAATGACATAGGCTTCAAAAATTTTCAGGGCAAACTCTAAATAAGGAAATACAACCAACACCCTCATTTGTCATTCCTATCACTTTCCCAATTAGTTTCTCAGATACTTCTATATTAGAACCCCAAACACATACCTTTCTAATTTTCCACCAGTTCATGAACTATGAGGAAAAAACTTTATCTTTCCCTCTCAAAGGCTTAGAAAAGGAGTGAGTCCTCCTCTTTAAAAAATATTCCACACCTCGATATTTTTCTTTAGTGTCACAAAGATTGTGGCTTTAACTTTTATGCAGTAGTCCCCTATATTTTAATTCTTGACAATCACAAAAATACTATCTAGGGACTAGTTAAAAAAACTTATGATAGGAACAAAGCTAAAACAATTAATGTTTTCTAAATGGACTTAGTGTTAATAGAGTATGTCAATCTTAAAATTATGCATTTGTATCTAATACACAAGAGAAAGAAATCCTTCATAGATCTTTCTTTTCATTTATTAATAATTTTATTTTTTTACTTTACTCTAGCAATCCAACTTGATCTCAAGAATAATTCTTCCATAGTTTTTTAAGGTATAAAAATAAAAAATGGAACCTATCCATATGAGAAATCTTGAATTGATTAATAAATCATATTTTTTATTTTTAGTATCTTGTTTCCTGTCTCCATTTTTATGTGATCTTATCACATGTGTTACAAGTCCATGTTGAGTTCCTAGATTTTATTGAGCATAAGGAACTTGCTATGAAACATACTAATCGTAATCATGTAATTATTAAACACCATAATGTGAATGAAACATCATATTTATTCCAATGTTCTTGGTATAAGATATTAATCTAAGTCTAATAAATAAATAAAAATTCTTATCCTCAAATAGAATATTCCTAACCTAGGGAGGTATATTCCTATCTAGCATCCAATAGTTCCATTCATTAAATTGTAAACCCAAATTGAATAGGCATCTGCTAATTTGTTCCCTTCTCTATAAAAAGGCATTATAGAAGTTGCCAAATAAAAATTCATTGCACAGCTCAAACACAATCTTTGTGTATAATTTCTTAATACTAGATAAATATTTTTGTACATAATATCTAGTTGTTGAAAATACGATGTTTATATGCTCTAATATATAATATTAAATTAACATGTTTTTTTTAGGTGAAAGTGGAAAGCCACAGATATATATTAATAATAAAAGCTAGTTCAAGAGCTTTTGTAGGAAAGAACCAACAAAGAAAAACTCCAATCCTTTCTCAAAAGTACAAACTATAATTGGAAGTATCCCCGAAAACACTACCCTCCCAAAACTCCATTACAAAGTTTAGCTCCCAAATTCCAAAGAAACCCAGATACATATAGATGGCAGTCAGAGATGGGCATCCTTAAAACCCCACAATCTACAAATAAATTGCTACAAAAGCTACCTTGCATAACAAAATTAGGCACCATCATATAGCCCCTTTGTAATACCCACTCATATTTTGCTTTTAGTTTATGATGTCGTACTTTTTTAGGCAGTGGTTTCAGTTGGTTGGCTGAATTATTTTGGGCTACTTTCATGAGAGTTATTATTCTTTCAGTTGATGGTGATTATTATGTTATGGTTTATCATATGAATAGATAGATGTGATGATTTTATTATGGTGATTGTTACATGTTGATTTCAGATTATGATGTACTTACCCCATACTTGCATGTGTATGGTTGTCTTATATGTGAATGTACTTGTTGATGTGTTGTCATGGTAGAGGACGGAGATGTAGTTACTTTCCTCGGTGAGATCCACATGTTCAACCAATCCCTATCATTGTTTCAGATATTATATTTTATGTACATGCATGTTCTTTTGGTGACAAGATTGTAGGTACAGGGCATCATCTTCCCTGAATTGGCAGGAGTGAGCGTGCCCATAACTATTCATCTCAATAGTAAAGAGGGGAGGTAACATACAAATACAAAACCCTAACCTAAGCCTAATCATCCTAATTTTGGATGAGTTATAGTATGACTTGTTGGAAACAATTGTTTAATTGTGTGTTGTCCTTGATGTTACACAAATGTCATATCAGTCATTAGACAGAGTCTACCGAGTTCAGAATGTCATATCAGTCATTAGACAGAGTCTACCGAGCTAAG
>MU226855.1:1805321-1878942 GCA_018584345.1 Thuja plicata | reverse complement strand
TTATATCTGGTGTTACTTGTGTTACTTGTGTTCATGTTATTTGTTTTATGCATATCAATAACTGTGAATGTTTAATGAACAATGAAAGGCTAATTTACCGAGTAACAGTAATATATATTGAAGACATCTAAGGGACTTGTGGATTTATTTTTGTGGTAACTCATTCACCCCTCCCCTCTCAGTTACTCCATCCATATTTCCAACATGACTACCCTATCCAGATTCGTCTAGTCGACATGAATTCGAATACCCCTTCCTTGAGTATGTTGTTTCCCATGTGATTGCTTTCAAGTGATTTATTGGGTTTTGAGTGATTTCCTATGTTTAATGATTTAATGGACTATAGTTGAATTAAATATTTAATTATATCCTATGTTTATTTGGAATATTTAATTAAATTCAAATATTTAAATATTTTGATTTAATTAAGTATTTAATTGAAAATTAAAGTGAATATGTCTTTTTGATTAATTAAATAAATAGATATTTGGTTTCATGTTATATTGTGACATAAATATTTAATTTAATATTTTATTAACTGCATGTGCATGAATATGTTGAAAAAGTATTTTCAAATTCAAAACACCAACTAGATATTAGGAGTCAAAGTTGAGTTGTGGCAAAAAAGGATATTTTAATTATTTAATTGGGAATTACTTTCAATTTCAAGTTGAGTCATTTTAGGGATTGATGGGGAGTTATCATGAGGGTTTACACAATTTAGGGAAGTTGATTCTCTTTAGGGGAATTCTCCTCTCATTCTCTCACAATAGGTTTTGGCATTTTGGAGAGCTCTTGGTATTTTGAGATTTTTGGAAGATTTGAGGATTGTTGTGGTTGCTTGTTGTTTTGGAGAATCGGGTGATTTCTTGCTTGCATGTGTTTAGTTCTTCATGGATCTCAGATCTATGGTTGAATCAGGATTAGAGGTTTTTGGGTTTCCTATCTTCTTCAAAAGAACATTTCTTCAGTTCTTGCATTGGAATCAAGGTAGGTTTTGTTTCTCCATATATTATATTTAATTTTGTAAAATTGGAAGTTTTTCAATGATTGTATGGATGCATGTTTGATATTTTCACTTCTAGATGGTTTAATAGTATTTCTAAGTTTTTGGGTATTTATAAAACCCTAGATCTATTATTTTCATGTTTTATCATTACTTGGCATAGTGTCATTATGCTGTCAAAATTTCATGAGAAAATACTCCCTAGAACTCCTAGAAATCAATAAATTAACTTTCCTATAGTCTAAACTATAGAGGAAAAATAAAATTAATCTAGGAATGAGAATATATTCCTTTATAAATTAAATTAGTTGAAAATTTTAGCTCCCTGGAAAAGATACAAACTTGGAAAAATTTCACCAGTCAAAAATATCATTTCCCAGAAAGGATAAAAGAGGGAAGAAGTAAAATGCATATAACTTTTCTTGTTTTCCGCATTTTCATATTTAATTTATAAAAAAAACAAAAATTAAAAGAAACTTCATTTTAAAAAAATGCAGCATTTAAAATTTACTATTGAAAATTTTTTTTAAAAAAATTATTTGATTGAGGGGAGGTGGGACCCCATCCCCACCAACCCCCATGGCATGCGCCACCCTCAAGGAAGGGAGGGTGGGCTGTCACACCACCCGTCGTACGACAGGTGGGTGATAGTACCCACCCGTAGGCATGCGCAACGCTTTATGTGCTGGGGGGAAACCCCCGCCCTCCCCCCCCCCCGCATATTATAGTTGTTTATTTTTTTTTTTTAAAGAAATTTTGTTCAAATAAAAACTTTTATTTAAAAATTAGTTTTAATCCATTTTTTTCGTTAAAAAAATCATTTTATTTAATTCATTTAAATTTTTAATTATTATTTATATATTGTTTATTAATATGTAATTTATTAATAATATTTATTAATGTGGACCTAATTATTATTTATTTAATATGAATTTTGTTTGTTAATTTAAATTTATATATTTATTGTTAATTTTAATTAACATATGGCTATTAATTTTAATTAACATATGGTTATTAATATATATATATATATATATATATATATATATATATATATATATATATATATATAAGACTAGAAAAAGGCCTATTTGGCATATCTAGGGGACCACAAACCCTAAATAACATGCTAACCTATCTAATCTATCATGAAAGCCATCTAAAACAAGGATTCATAAAAATCAAGCATAAAACTCTAAGAACCCCCTTTAAATGAAGCTCCCATGTCCTTCTTTCTTCTCCATAATCAGATTAATGTTTTCTCTTTGACAATAACAAGATTACACAAAGACTCTTGAAAGCATAAATTTGCAATGAGAATACTAGAAGATAGTGGTCTAACCTTGAATGAGAGAAATGTCCTCAATTTATAAAAAAATGAGACACATTTAGGTGAGATAGCACAAAATCTATGCATAAATGCATATTTTGTTTGGTGAGATATTTGGAAGCATGAAATGGGGGAGAGATATTGAGGAGATATTGCAAATATTTGAAAATATTTGTGAAGCACCCTAATAGGGATGAGAATCCTTATTTAAGGGATATGATATGTAGGTGAGATTATGACTCTTTAATCAAATCCATAATTCAATATTCTCAAATATTCCTCAAAATCAAATTAGATTCATGAAATTATAAAAAATCTCATAAATTTGAAATTAGCTAATTAATTAATTATTGGAGACTTGGGAATAAATAAAGTTTGTTTGTTTATGCAATTAGGACTTAGGATAAATTATGGGTTATTCATCGAAAGGGGCAAATTAGTGGGGAATAGGTCAAATTGAAGGTTTTGATGTCGAATTGAAAGGGGTTTGATAATGTTGATAATGATTAGGGTTAATTCTAAGGGTTTTGAAATAGTTTAGCAAATCATGAGGCATAGATGAGCTTTGACAATGCGCCCGGATAATGATGATTGTAAATGATTGAAAAGAACCAATGAATTTTGATGGCATCATAAGATTGAAATGGGGAAACATCAATGATCTTTGACAATGTTCCCGAAATGATAATCAAAAATAGTATTGACAATAATGAACGATACGATTGAATTGAAATTGATAGATTGATAGCGATAACACCAATGTTTTTTGACAATGTTATCAAATTGTTGATTGAAAGGATACGAAGCATCGATGATCTTGGAAAATGCTCCTGAAATGATGACAAGATTGATCAAATTTGGAATAGGGTTCTAATCAGTTTGGAAATTAGGTTAATGATCGATTTGATAAAGAGATTAGAAATATTAGTAAATGATGACATAGAATAATGACATAATATTAGTGAATGATAAAGATCAAACACACAATATAGAAGACATGTTAAAAAGGGGGCATAGGCAATGAGCCATTTTTAGGTGTCTACATTTTTCCCCTCTTTGAGACAATGTGATTATGAGCATTGTCTCAAAGAAAATAGAATATCATGCCCTAGTGGATTGACAAAATGGAGGTAGTATGCCCCATCAGGAAATTACGCAGAAATTAATATCAGGACAATTTTTCAAAAAGAAGGATGATTGATTGAAGAAATGTTAGGAGAAATAAGAAATTAGATGAAGAAATGTTAGTAGCAAGATGTTGGCTTTCAAAGTGCAATTGTGTTATAAGAGCTTATTTTGATATTGCAAAAGTAGATGCGGCGTATCGTGGCACAAAAGCTAGAGTGATAAAGTCATCCTTTTTGTGTAAACAAACATGATGTAGATAGGGGATGATCTTCTCCATCCTAAAAGCATGTAGCAGACATGCCCCAGAATTTCATGAGATCATGGAACAGGCAGAAAAGGCAAAGTGAAAACAACTGGTCATGAACCATCTCGGCTACTCTCATAAGTTCAGCTAATATCATCGAGTAGCATAGGAACATGATCAAAAAAGAAAATAAAAAATACTCACAAAAATACTATGAGCCAACAACCATTTTGATCATTTGTTACTTGCATTTAAATGTTCATTGATTGATAGCTTAGATTGTAGATTGATTGATTTGAGAACTGATTGACAGCGTGGATAGATTGATTGATAGCAAAGGTTGAAAGATTGAACAGTCCAAACAGATTGAATGCTAAGTCACAATGATTAAGATCGCATATGATTTTGTTAAGAACATATTGGTGATTCTGCCATTGATGTCGGGAAACATGATGTTTGATTCACAAAAAGAAGACAAGTATGTACAAATTTATTGCAGATTTTTGAAGAAATTTTGCAATTTTTTAGGATTTTTGATATATTTGAATTTTTTTGTGATGATCTTTTTTCAAGACTTTTTAGGATTTTTAGGATTTTTTCAGAATCATATTTGATTTTTAGCAAATTTTTTTAGGACATTATTTGATTTTTAGTAATTTTTTCAAGACATTATTTAATTTTTTTGAATTTTGTTCAGTACTTTATTTGATTTTTTTGAATTTTTTGGAATTGCCCCCAGTGTCTAGCAAGGCAAGGACATTTTGGAAGGAGAAATGGACTGGTAGATGAACAAAGGACAAGGGTCACTTGCATGGGATCTGGTTAGGTGCCAAAGACTATCCATGAAATGGGATAACAATTTTTTTCACCAAGCTGGGGGACTGGACAAGACAATGATAGGATAAGGAAAATAGTATAGTGGATAGAATGCGAGAAATGGACATGTCAAGAGGTTTTTCTTTGAAAACATGTTTTGCATTGAACGTCCTTATTTTACATCAAGACCAAGATAGGGAGTTGGATAGGACAATGTGAGGACTTGGATAGGGTAATGATAGGATATGAACAAGAAAATGATAGGAAAGGGGAAATGGATAAGCAAGATCAGGAATGGGATGAGGGATATATGGGTGTTAATAGGATAAAGGATAGGAGGGACATAGGAATAATGGAGGATATGCTGGGGATAATGGAGGATAACACCAATGAAATGTGCCCCCAAGTATAGACTGCAAGAATTTCATAGAATTACACATGATGCCTATTTGTCAGGTTTTCATCATGGTACTTGCCCAAAGTGCCTGTTTGCCAGGTTTTCACTATTGCACGAAATTTATTTCTCTTCACTTTTTTTTTTGTGTTACCAAGATGCCTATTTTCTAGGTTTTCATCAAGGAAAATTTTTCCTTTTTTCCTTTTTTTTTTTTTAATTTTTTCTTTTTCACCTTTTTTATTTGGCATTTTTTTATGTTTTGGGAAAAAACTAGATGCATGAAGTGACATGGACAGAGGACTCAAGTGCCTTACTCTTGGAAATGTTCTTTTGAAAGATATTTTGCAAAGAGGTTGGTAGGGTAATGACAAAGGGATATGAAGTGGGTGATTATGATTGGATAGGTTGGATGAAAGGTTGGACAATAGGTGTTGGATAATGAAGGTAATGTATGCCAACTTTATTTGAAGTGGAAGGGAATGGATGCAAGAACAAAATTGGCACACACCTTGAGGGGTGATGGAGTAATAGAGGAAAATGAGATTTTGGATTTTGAAGGATTTATGAAGGAATAGATATGGATTTTGGGATACAAGGACCCAAAATGGATATGGAAGATGGAAGACATTTAGATGGAGGGACAACAATTTGGGATGCCAATTTGGAATTTTCTTTTGGACTCTATGCTTCAAGGAGCTTCTTGAATTCACATACTTGTTGATTTTTCATTATTTTGAGGGTCCTTTGAATGTATTGTGTGCAAAATGGATTTTGGAACCCATATGGATTTTGACTTTATTTTTTTCTCAATGGGCCTTTGTAGCCTTTTTGATAATTCTTTTTTTATTTTGGGTCAAATTTTTCTTCTTTTGTACATGTCGATTAAACTAGACATGTTTATCCTTGATAGCATGTGGATTTTTTGATGTATAGACTTTATGTTTGGCATCCAAATTGCTTTGAAAGGGAATGGAATTCATGGATGGATAGGAATTGTATGGAGGCATTTGGGATGGATGCAAGGTTTTCCAGGGTGTATGCCTTTGCTGACTTCCATGTGGGAAAGGGTAAGGGGATTGTGAGCTAGTGAAGGGAGGAAGCTATGGACCTAAGATGGATGGAAGGGTTGAAGGGGGAGGTATATGTTTGGATTTGGCTTTTGAAGGGATACCAACACCTTGAGATGTTGATTTGTTATTGACAATGGCCATTTGAATTTTCTTGGACATGTAAGTGTTTCAATATACCTTTTTCATGGAGGTCTAACCCTTTGACTTGATAATGTTGTCTTTGACCAGTAGGATACTTGCTACAAGATGTGAGTCCATTATTATGAGGTGTGAATGATATGGAAGGACTTATATGACTATGAGGTGGAATATAATCAATAGAACCAGGGGAACCCATTTGAAGTGTAAGGGGTTGATGAACAAATTGCATAGATGTGCTTGAATCACAAGGGGGATTTGAAGGATCAGGACAAGGAGAAAAACAAATGGATGGATCTTGAGGAGGATGGGGAGGAATAATGGGATCTTTTTGGGGATCCAAAGGGATGATGGGATCTTTTGGAGAACATGAAGGTGAAGGGACACCTTGATCTTGACTTGGAAATGGATCTTGGGAAGACATGGAAGGGAGATCATGATCTTGCTTAGGAAGTGAAAGGTCAACATTTTGGTTTGGGAATGGAAGGGGATCATTTTGGATAGGGGGGATAAATATAGTGGGATCTTCATGAGGGTCAAGGGAAATGGGGTCTTGGTCAACAATAGGATATAATTGGTCATTGAAGGGATCTCTATCTTGATTTGATTTATAACATGTTTCTTTGTGCTTCGTATCATCCTCTTGACATGGGATATGACTTTGGACATGCAAGGGGGGTTCTTGAAAGGGGTCAACATTTTGATATGAGGAAGATGGAATTTGGATAGGAATCTCATGAATAGGATTTATTGAAATGGGAGTACATGGTTGAATTAGTTCAAAGGAACTTGGGCTATGCATAGGACTAGCTTGGATGTCTTTCGTGGATAGCCATTGGAAGGTTGCATTGTTGGAAGAATCACTTGATGGGGAAGGAGGAAATTTCTCTTGGGAGGAATATGGGGATGAAGAGGTGGAAGGAAACATGGGTCTTTATTGAAGTTCAATGTCTTGAGGGGAAATAGGTATGTCATCCATGTGATTGTTTTGGGGTGAGCCATTGCTAGACACAAGTAAATTATTTGTTTGATCCAATTTTTGAAACAAATTCTATACAATTTTGGATTTGAACTTGCACTACTTGATGGGTCTTGTTTGTGATACCTCATCATTATTTACATGTTGGAAAGAATTGTTGGAATGAACATTTTCAAAAAAAGGTTTCTTATTGATTATGCTTGGTTGATGCTGAAAAGATGTCACATTTGAATTTTCTTTTGTTTGATAAGACATTGGTGGTGAATCGGAGGATACAAAAAGTTCCTCAAGCAATGTTATTGTTTGTGATCTTGGTATTGATTGTCTTGTTTTCATGATTGGCACAAGAGGTTGTGAAATTACTTGAAGATCACTTGGTTGCATTGGAATGAAGATTGGCTCATAATTTGGTGGTGGCCCCATTTGAATTATGCCACAATCAGGTTGAAATCTTTGATTTGGAACTTGTTTGAATGATTGATTTGAAATTTGAGTACATGGAGACTGATTGGAAACTTGATTGAATTGAGCATGATCTAGAACTTGCTTGAAATAAGTTGGCTTTTGCACATGATTGAATTGGGCTTTGCGAAATTGTTCATTTGCCTCATTAAGTTGTAAAATGAGTTTGGGTATCTTTGATTTCTCAATAAGAGATTGTGTGTCAATTTCACCAAAAGATTCAATTGGACATCCAAGGAGTTTGTTCATCTCCTGTTTACTCTTTATCATTTTGGAAACCTTCTCTTCCAAGAGGTTCTTCTCTTTAGCCAATTTTGTTTGCAAATTTTGAATTATGTTTTAATGGACTTGATACAATTTATTGTTTGGTTGTGTTGATGTCATTTGCCTTGGCTCAAAAGCTTGTTGTTCCAAAGGCATATCTTGTCTTTGATCAAAAGGTAATTGGGATTTTCCTTGTGATGGAAACATGGGTTGTATGTGTCTTGTTGCCTTTTGGATGCTTGGAACCTAGTGAAGAGTGACATGATGACTATATGCAAATGCAAGATTTTTTGGATTTTTGGAAATGCAATTTTTGAAATGCAACTTTTGAAATGCAAGGAGATTATACAAATGCAATTTAAGGCTTATGCAACTATGTTTTTTGGTTTTTTGAACTTTGACAATTAATCTTTTGAAAGGAGACAAATCTAGGAGCAAAACCTTATGAGGTTGAATAAGGATCTTGACTTGAAAAGATAGGACTTTTTGGAACAAAGGAAAAGTTTGATAAAAAGGCTTAGGTCAAATCTATCATGTCAAAGGTGGAATGTGACCAAATTGATAAAAGGGGGGTTTGAAATTTGGGAAAAAGGGGGATCAAGTCAAGATCCAATTTTCAACATCATAAATAGGGGGATCAAGTCAAGTTCCATGATTTGGATACTTTCTAGGGTTGTTTGCAAAGTTTTCTAAGGAGGATCTAAAAATGAGCTAAGTATGCAAGAGGGCTATGATTAGGACTTATGAAAAAGGGCTATAATGAGGATTAAAATGAGGTCTATAATGCAAGGAGTTTTTTAAAATGCACAATGCAAGGAGATTAGGTCATGAATATGAAATATGAAGGCTATCAAGCATGCCAAAAGGTTCCAAGTGAAAATTTCAAGGTTCCATATGTTTACTCAAGGATAAGGTGTGTTGTGACCATTTGATTATTCTTGAAGATTGATTTGGAAAAAGTGTTCTTTAAGGAGAGTGTTTTTAAGATGTCTTCATTTTCATTAAGGTTTGAACACCCACACAAGACACATTATTCAGAATGGCTGTTGTAAAATGAAAAAACATACCACTTCCTAAGGATAGCAAGGACAGTATCTTTTGAATCCCCACTTGAACTAAAGTTCAATAGTGCTTACTAATAGTGAACAACCTAGAATCTTGGAGGAACGGGCTCCTCCTTACATGTGCACTCACTTCTCAGGCACTCCAAGCTTCAAATCCTAAGGGACATCACTTCCCAAGGGATTGTTGTCTCGACTAATAGCCGTGAAAGTGTGTGGTGTCTTAGTTGGTCTCTGACCTTCCGTGCCAACTGATAGAATGTTTTTGGCTACTATGACATGGTGTTTAATAAGGGCATCCATTTGGGTGATTATATGTGTGGCATATTAGCTCCATTATGGAGGCCTCCCAGCCTACAGAAGTTACATTCTATCGGTTTTAATGTACCACAAGGGTACTGAGGGAGATCTTATTCCCGGTATAATGCATTCAACACCCATACATTGAGAGATTAATCACAATGGCATATTTGTATCCTGGTTGGATGGGCTTGGCTTTAGCCTATCACCGGTTGGGCATCCACTCTCACTGGATCTACTAAAGAACTTGGGAGATAGCCAGTCTATAAGAATGATATGAGTTTCTCTTACACCCAAGATCCACGAAGGCGACGGGAGAGGATACACTCATATTATTATTAGGGTTTTACAATCTAGAAAATACATTAGACACATGAAAGCAAAAGGTTCATTTCAAGCACCAATGTGAAGTGTTTTCTAACTACAAAAAGAGAACACATGAGTTTGGGAAAAAATAATGTCTTCTAAAAAACTTCCTGTATTTGAAACCATTAGTATTTTTATGATTTTAGTCTTCATCCCATGATTGCCATAACATTGCAAAAACTCATCAATAACACCAAAATAAAGTAATCTAAGTGCAAAAACAAGCATAGGATTGCAGAAACCCAAAAATAGCATTGAAAAGCATCTTTCTTACCACCTATGCAGGAATAGTGACCACCTGCACAACATCAGGGAAACCACCTACACAGGAACAGGCTCTGACCTTCACAGCTTCTAACCACCTGCGCAAGAACAGTGACCACCTGCGTAGAAACTTATTAGAAGCC
This sequence comes from Thuja plicata, assembly GCA_018584345.1. NCBI lineage: Eukaryota > Viridiplantae > Streptophyta > Pinopsida > Cupressales > Cupressaceae > Thuja > Thuja plicata. The sequence continues at coordinate 1,868,974 of MU226855.1, read as the reverse complement.
TAAAAATGACTTAAATTTTTTAAAAATAGAACTTTTCTCAGCATATGAGCATGCAATATAACATAAAAAACATATCTAGGGTTCATTAATCATGATATTTAAGTTGATTTTCAAAGATTTGAAATGAAATTGAAACCCTAACTAGCTTGCATGTGCATAGAAATAGTTTAAGAACACCTTGAAAACCAAAACTGCACTTGATCCTAAACTAGGTTAGAGTTCATTTTAAGTCCCAAAATCAGGTTTGCATGTTCATTCTAAGCCCATTGATAACTTGAACAACTTGAATTTGCATAAAACACTTCATTTCCACCCCTAGTTAAGCTAGATTGTAAGTTGCTTAAATTTGGAACAAGTTTTGATAGCATGCATACTTAGACTAGATGAGATTCATTTTAGGAACCTAAATATAAATGTTCAAGTTCATTTTAACCTCTAAAAATGAAAGTGTGAAGTTCATTTGCCACATTAGGGTTCATTAACCAAACTTAGGGTTTCATTGGCCTAGATTAGGGTTAATTTTTGCTTGAAAACAAAAAAAGTATAGGAAGAAGCCCTAAATGCAGAATGACTTCCTAAACCCTCGAGAAATAACCCTAAACCCTAAAGGAGCATCCTGTGTGACCAACTGTGTAGCTAAGCAGCCACCTGTGCAGCTCTGGGCTCCAAGTGAATAGGTCCGGGTACCACCTGCGCAGCAACAGTGACCACCTATGTAGGTACAATGACCACCTACATGGCTTTAATGACCACTTGAGTAGCTCTCTTCCAGCACCTGAAAAAGAGACAAAAAAAAATTCATCAGTTATGCATGTTCACTTTAGGTTCACCAAATGTAAGAATAGAAAAAGGCCTATTTAGCATATCTAGGGGACCACAAACCCTAAATAACATGCTAACCTATCTAATCTATTATGAAAGCCATTTAAAACAAGGATTCATAAAAATAAAGCATAAAACTCTAAGAACCCCCTTTAAATGAAGCTCCCATGTCCTTCTTTCTTCTCCATAATCAGATTAATGTTTGCTCTTTGACAATAACAAGATTACAAAAAGACTCTTAAAAGCATAAATTCCCAATGAGAATACTAGAAGATAATGGTCTAACCTTGAATGAGAGAAATGTCCTCAATTTATAGAAAATGAGACACATTTAGGTGAGATAGCACAAAATCTATGTATAAATGCAGATTTTGTTTGGTGAGATATTTGGAAGCATGAAATGGGGGAGAGATATTGAGGAGATATTGCAAATATTTGAAAATATTTGTGAAGCACCTTAATAGGGATGAGAATCCTTATTTAAGGGATATTATATGTAGGTGAGATTATGAATCTTTAATCAAATCCATAATTCAATATTCTCAAATATTCCTCAAAATCAAATTAGATTCATGAAATTATAAAAAAATCTCATAAATTTGAAATTAGCTAATTAATTAATAAAATTAATTAATTATTGGAGACTTAGGAATAAATAAAGTTTGTTTATTTATTCAATTAGGACTTAGGATAAATTATGGGCTATTCATCCAAAGGGGGAAATTAGTGGGGAATAGGTCAAATTGAAGGTTTTGATGTCGAATTGAAAGGGGTTTGATAATGTTGATAATGATTAGGGTTAATTCCAAGGGTTCCAAAATAGTTTAGGAAATCACGAGGCATTGATGAGCTTCGACAATGCACCCAGATAATGATGATTGTAAATGATTGAAAAGTGCCAATGAATTTTGATGGTGTCGTAAGATTGAAATGGGGAAACATCAATAATCTTTGACAATGTTCCCGAAATGATAATCAGAAATAGTATTGACAATAATGAACAATACTATTGAATTGAAATTGATAGATTGATAGTGATAACACCACTAATTTTTGACAGTGTTATCAAATGGTTGATTGAAAGGATATGAATCATCGATGATCTTGGACAATGCTCCTGAAATGATGACAAGATTGATCAAATTTGGAATAGGGTTTTGATCAGTTTGGAAATTAGGTTAATGATCGATTTGATAAAGAGATTAGAAATATTAGTAAATGATGACATAGAAGAATGACATACTATTAGTGAATGATAAGGATCAAACACACAATATAGAAGACATGTTAAAAAGGGGGCATAGGCAATGAACCATTTTTAGGTGTCTATAATTTATCATTGTTAATTGTAAGGTTATAATGGATATGAATTTCTAAATTAATTTCTATTATGGGTTGTTTTTATATGAATGATATATATTATAGTTAATTTTCAGTGAGTTAATCTACATTATATTTAATTGTGATATAATTAATGCATGTTATAATCAATTCGTAAATAGGATTATCTTATACTCTAATTGATTTATAACATGTGTATCTTGAAATAGAAAGAAGAATGTTATTTAATTAAATTTGATAAATGGTGGTTTTTATTAGATTTTGAGTATTGAATAATATTCCTAGTTGAGTTAACTGCATATGTTACCTGTATATGTTCATTTTTCAGTCCTTTAGGATATTTTTGTTCTATGCATCCTTATGGTTCTGTTTGGCTTAAATGTTTTTATTTTGGGGGTGTTAGATGACCTAGGGTGTTACAGAGGCTGGGTATGAGTCCTAGACACTTGCTAACTATTTATTCTCTCATGTGTGTGCTTTTGGGCTTTATTATCCTAAATTGACCATGTAACCCTTTTCAATCTTGTTATCTGATTGTGTACCTATTTGTGACCATTCCTGATGTATGGGATACTAGATTTGGGTATACTTGGGTTGTGACCTATGCTAGATCTTTGTAGGATCTGTGAGCCTAGGGTAGGTTATCTAGAGGTGTAGGAGGGGGTGGCTTGCAATAAGTTCTGTGTCCGTAAGTGACCACTGGATTTCTTATTGTATAGTTTACTTAATAAGTGATAACTAAATACATATTGAGAGATATTAAAATGAATCGATAAGATGTTTCCTCACCCATGCTTGTGTGCTAGTATAGGTGAAGATGGTGATGAGAAGATGTTAGTTGACTTGAGGCATAACTGACATAGTTAGTGGCCTTGTCAGTTTGAGAGGTCATTGGATTCGTGTATGGTCACTTATGTGCCAAAATCCATTGTGATTGCTAGGACAAAACTTGGGGGTTAGACGTACATAATGACACCTTCCTTTACGCAATCTAGATTTCCTACATGTGTCAATTGCCTATGAATTAGTGAGTCTTACCTTTCATGATGTGTAGTACACTGGATTAGAGAACTATTAGGATCCCTTGTTTAGTGGTTACTTCCTTATTGGTTTTGGATATCCGATTGGCGTTTGTGGTTATCTCCTCAGCATAGTAGCGTGAACCTTTATGGTTCCACATGGATGGGTGGTAGTGATTCTTTACCCATTGAGATTCAACATCCTTGTACCAGGTGCTTGATGGTTCTTTGTGGATGAGTTATTTATGTTCCTTCATCATATATTATGTAATTTCAATATTGTAAATCTTGTATTAGAGTATCGCATGTGGTACCTAGTCTGGATATTGTATATTAGTAGATTAGAGTGATTACCACATACCCTGCAACATGTGCAGTGGATGTGAGTTTATGTTGGTTTCATGGTTATCCATGAGGATTTTAATTATGGTTATGTAAGTTGTATTTGTTATACTTAATCAAATAGAATCTCTTGTTATATTGTTAGTTGTGTTTTGCTTTAAGTAATTCAATGTCATGGAACCCTTGAGTCATGTAATCTTTGTGAGTGTAAGACATGTGTATAAATGGTATTTTATTCTGCATTAATGTATGTCTCTTTATGTAAACTATTTTAAAAAACAAAATATTCAACAAACATAGTATCATGTTTGGATTAATCTCTCTTGAGTTCCCTAGCGGGGAGTTACATTTGGTATTAGAGCCCTAGATTCTACACTAGGAACTCTAGGAATTGTACGCCCATTAGGTTGTGTCTAGCTTGAACTTAAAACTAAAACATAGGCATACAAAACATTTGTTTTCAAGTTATTTCTTTATGGTTATATTCATTCTTTAGTTTATGATTCAAGCTATGTGGTGAATATTGTATCTATCTCTGTTTATTTTGGGTATCATGCCTGAAACAAGAGCCGCTAGAGGTCATGGAAGAGGTGGGTCAGGTGCCCATGGTAGAGGTGGTTTTGGTGCCCATGGGGGAGGTAGGCATCCTATCCCCTCGCATGATATTTTCTATGCAATTGAAGTGATGTATGTGAAAGGGTTGACAGATGTTTGTAGTATCTATGTATGAGATAGATGGTATGGAGAGCAAAGTCAAGAAATTGGATCATCCTATATTATAGGAGTTCATTAATGTATTGCCTAGTGAGATCCCAGGCATTCCACTAAAGCATGATATAGACTTCTGCATAGAGCTTATGCCAGGAGCAGAGCCTATATCTAGAGCTCCATATTGGATGGCTACTCACAAGTTGAGTGAGCTGAAACTATAGTTAGAGGAGTTGTTGGAAAAGGGGAGCATCTACCCTAGTGTATCTCCTTGGGGAGAACTTGTCCTCTTTGTCAAGAAGGAGGATGGATCATTACACTTTTGTATTAACTATAGACAGTTGAACAAGGTAGCAATAAAAAAAAAGTAACCATTTCCATGCATAGATGACCTATTTGATCAGATCAAGGGAACCAAGGTGTTCTCTAAAATTGATCTTAAATTAGGATACCACCAATTGTGGATTTAGGATGCAGATATCCACAAGATAGCATTATGTACACGCTATGGACACTACGAGTTCACAATGGATCCTTTTGGGTTAATGAATGCTCCATCGGTATTCATGTGTTTGATGAATGGAGTATTTCAAGAGTACCTTGATCGGTTTGTGCATGTCTTCTTGGATGATATACTGATATATTCTAGATCCATGGAGGAGCATGAAGAACATCTTCGGTAGGTTTTGCAGTGCCTTAGGAAAAATTAGCTTTATGCCAATCTAGCTAGGTGTGATATCTTCAAGATAGAGGTATAGTATCTTGGTCATTTCATTTCTGGAGAAGGTATCTCAGTAGATCCTTTGAAGATTTAGGCTATTGTGGAGTGGCTAGCACCCATTAATGTGTCTGAGGTATGTAGCTTCATGGGTCTTGTGGGATACTACTCCAGGTTCATGAAGAACTTCTCTAGGGTGGTACACCCTATTACTTCTCTTTAGTAGAAAGGGAAGAAGTTTGTTTGGACAGAGAACTGTGAGGAGGATTTTCAGAGCCTTGAGGTGTGTTTGACCAGTGCACCTTTCCTAGTTGTACTTGACCTAGTGGGAGATTTTGTAGTGTGTGCTGATGTATCATTAGAGGGGATTGGAGTAGTTCTCATGTAGGATGGGTGAGTGATTTCCTATGAGTCTCTCAAACTCAAGGATCATGAGCTTAATTACCCTACTCACAATATGTAGTTAGCTGTGGTTTTACATGCATTGGTACAGTGGAGACACTTTCTATTAGGACATCGGTTTGAGCTTCATAGTGATCACCATAACCTTCAATACATCTTTACCCAACTTAATCTAAATGCTAGACAGAGAAGGTGGATGGAGTTCCTTTGCGAATATGACTTTGAGATAAGGTATATTCAGGGAAAGGAAAATGTAGTTACAAATGCATTGAGTCGCAAGTGACAGGCCATTCTAGCATTGAATCTTAGTGTGGAATTGAGGAGTAGGATACTCCAGTCACTTCCTAGTGATACCTTGTATTAGGAGGTGAAGGTAGAGATAGAGTTAGGAAGACCATTAGAGGGTAGATTCTCTCATTATGTGTTGGAGTCAGATGGTTTATTGCATCATATGAGCTAGATCTATGTACCGCCATTGGATGATTTGCGTACATTAGTGTTATCTGAGGCTCATTATGCACCCTATTTGGCACATCTAGGTGTCAAGAAGATGCATGTAGATCTTCATCATCTCTACCATTGGGCTGGTATGAAGAGGGATATTGTAGACTTTGTGGCTAGATCCTTAGAGTGTCAGAGGGTCAAGGCAGATCATCAGCATCCAGCAGGGCTTCTTCAACCAAATCTCATTCCATCTTGGAAGTGGGATATTATTTCTATGGATTTCATAGTTTTATTTCCTATGACTCCTCGCAGACATGATGCTATCATGGTGACTGTTGATCGATTAACCAAGGTGACTCATTTCTCACCTATGAGATCATCATATACAACAGCTTCTGTAGCCTGAGTCTTCATGCAGGATATCATGAGACTTCATGGCATTCCTCTCTAGATTATATCAGATTGAGATCATGTATTTACCTTAGCTTTTTGGACATCATTGTAGCACAATCTTGGTGCTCAGCTGACTTTAAATTCATCATACCATCCTGAGAATGATGGACAGATAGAGTGGGTGAACCAGGTTCTTGAGGACATTTTGAGGATGTATGTCATGGATAGACAGACTCACTGGGAGGACTACTTATACCTAGTGGAGTTTGCATACAATAATGGATATCATAGTTCTATTGGAATGACACCTTTTTAGGCATTATATGGCCATCCTTGTCGTATGCCTTGGAGCTAAGATAGATTGAAGGACCGTATTCTTCTTGGTCAAGAGATTCTTTGAGACATGGAGCAGCAGGTAGTGTGGATTCATGGGCATTTAGTGACTCCACAAGATAGACAGAAGAAGTATGCAGATGCTCACAGGGTGGATAGGCATTTTGTAGTTGGAGATAGAGTGTTCTTGAGAGTGCGCCCATGGAATAGTCTGATCCATTAAGGAAAGGGTTTGAAGTTTCACCTCACTTTGTGGGACCATTTGAGATCCTAGAGAGGATAGGACCAATTGCTTATTGACTTTCTTTTCCACCTAGCCTATCGCGCATCCATGATGTTTTTCATGTTTCAGTTCTTAGGAGATATATCCCTAACATTATGCATGTACTTGATTGGAATGCATTACAGGTTGAGGATGGGCAGTTGGCTTTGGAGCCAATACATATTCTGGAGCAGCGGGGTGTGACCCTCAGGGGTTGCACCATAGAGCAGGTAAGGGTCCAATGGGACCCAAATGATGAGTCTTAAGCAACTTGGGAGGATGTAGCTAGATTATGGGATTTATATCCCTACTTGTTTACGGGCTTCCAGGAGTAAGCCTAATCCTAGGGGGTGACTATAATACCCACTCATATTTTGCTTTTAGTTTATGATATCATACTCTTTTAGGCAGTGGTTTTAGTTGATTGGCCGAATTCTTTTGGGATACTTTCATGAGAGCTATTATTCTTTCAATTGATGGTGATTATTATGTTATGGTTTATCATATGCATAGATAGATGTGATGATTTTATTATGGTGATTGTTATATGTTGATTTTAGATTATGATGTACTTACCCCATACTTGCATGTGTATGGTTGTCTTATATGTGGATGTACTTTTTGATGTGTTGTCATGGTAGACAACGGAGATGTAGTTACTTTCCTTGGTGAGATCCACACATTTGACTAATCCCTATCATTGTTTGCGATCTTATATTGTATGTATATGTGTGTTCTTTTGATGACAGGATTGCAGGTATAGGGCATTGTCTTCCCTGAATTGGTAGGAGTGAGTGTGCCCATAAATATTCATCTCAATGGTAAATAGGGTAGGTAACATATATAGATCCAAAACCCTAACCTAAGCCTAATCATTCTAATTTTGGATGAGTTTTAGTATGACTACCCTATCCGGATTGGTCTAGTTGACAGGAATTCAAATACCCCTTCCTTGAGTATGTTGTTTTACATGTGATTGCTTTCAGGTGATTTATTGGGTTTTGAGTGATTTCCTATGTTTAATGATTGAATGGACTATAGTTGAATTAAACGTTTAATTATATCCTATGTTTATTTGGAATTTTTAATTAAATTCAAATATTTGAATATTTTGATTTAATTAAGTATTTAATTGAAAATTAAAGTGAATATGCTTTCATGATTAATTAAATAATTAAATATTTGGTTGCATGTTATATTGTGACATAAATATTTAATTTATTTAATTTAATATTTTATTAATTACATGTGCATGAATGTGTTGAAAAAGTATTTTCAAATTCAAAATTCTCAACTAGATATTAGGAGTCAAAGTTGAGTTGTCAAAAAAAGGATATTTTAATTATTTAATTGGGAATTACTTTCAATTTCAAGTTGAGTCATTTTAGGGATTGAATGGGGAGTTGTCATGAGGGTTTGCACAATTAGGGGAAGTTGATTCTCTTTAGGGTAATTCTCCTCTCATTCTCTCACAACAGGTTTTGGCATTTTGGAGAGCTCTTAGTATTTTAGAATTTTTGGAAGATTTGAGGATTGTTGTGGTTGCTTGTTGTTTTGGAGAATTGGGTGATTTCTTGATTACATGTGTTTGGTTCTTTGTGGATCTCAGATCTATGGTTGAATCGAGATTAGAGGTTTTCGGGTTTCCTATCTTCTTCAAAGGTACATTTCTTTAGTTATTGCATTGGAATCAAGGTAGGTTTTGTTTCTCCATATATTGTTTTCAATTTTTTAAAATCTGAAGTTTTTCAATGATTGTATGGATGCATGTTTGATATTTTGGCTTCTAGATGGCTTAATAGTATTTCTAGGTTTTTTGGGTATTTATAAAACCCTAGATCTATTATTTTTCATATTTTATCATTACTTGGGATAGTGTCGTTATGTTGATTAAATTTCATGAGAAAATACTCCTTAGAACTCCTAGAAATCAATAAATTAACTTTCCTATAGTGTAAACTATAGAGGAAAAATAAAATTAATCTAGGAATGAGAATATATTCCTTTATAAATTAAATTAGTTGAAAATTTTAGCTCCCTAGAAAAGATACAGACTTAGAAAAATCTCATCAGTCAAAAATATCATTTCCCAAAAAGGACAAAAGAGGGAAGAAGTCAAATGCATTTACCTTTTCTTGTTTTCTGTATTTTTGGATTTTATTTATAAAAAAAAATAAAAATTAAAAGAAACTTCATTAAAAAAAACGCAACATTTAAAATTTACTACGGAAAAGTTTTTAAAAAAGAATTAAATTTGATTGAGGGGAGGTGGGACCCCATCCCCACCAACCTCCATGGCATGCGCCACCCTCAAAGAAGGGAGGGTGGGCTGTCACACGACCCGCCATACGACAGGTGCGTGACAGTACCCACCTATCCCCACCCGTAGGTATGCGCAACGCTTTATGCGCTGCGGGGAGCCATATTATAGTTGTTAATTTATTTTTTTTAAAAAGACATTTTGTTCAAATCAAAACTTTTATTTAAAAATTAGTTTTAATCCATTTTTTTCTTTAAAAAGACATTTTACTTAATTCATTTAAATTTTTAATTATTATTTATGTATTTTTTATTAATAAATTTTTATTAATATGTAATTTATTAATAATATTTATTAATGTGGAGCTAATTATTATTTATTTAATATGAATTTTTTTTGTTAATTTTAATTAATATATTTATTGTTAATTTTAATTAATATGGGGTTATTAATTTATATATATATATATATATATATATATATATATATCATTGTTAATTGTAAGGTTATAATGGATACAAATTTCTACGTTAATTTATATTATGGGTTGTTTTTATATGAATGATATATATTGTAGTTAATTTTCAATGAGTTAGTCTACATTATATTTAATTGTGATATAATTAATGCATGTTATAATCAGTTCGTAAATAGGAGTATTTTTATACTATAATTGATTTATAACATGTGTATCTTGAAATAGAAAGAGGAATGTTATTTAATTGAATTTGATAAATGGCACTTTTTATTAGATTTCAAGTATTGAATAATATTCCTAGTTGAGTTAACTACAAATGTTACCTCTTTATGTTCATTTTTCAGTCCTTTAGGATGTTTTTGTTTGTGCATACTTATGGTTCCCTTTGGCTTAAATGTGTTTATTTTGGGGGCATTAGATGGCCTAGTGTGTTATAGAGGCTGGGTATAAGTCCTAGAGACTTGCTGACTGTTTATTCTCTTGTGTGTGTGCTTTTGGGCTTTATTATCCTAAATTGACCGTGTAACCCTTTTTGATCTTGTTATCTAATTGTGTACCTATTTGTGACCATTCCTGATGTATGGGATACTGGATTTGGGTATACTTGGGTTGTGACCTATGCTAGATCTTTGTAGGATCTATGAGCCTAGTGTAGGTTACCTAGATGTGTAGCAAGGGGTGGCTTGCAATAAGTTTTGTGTCTGTAAGTGACTATTGGATTGCTTATTGTATAGTTTACTTAATAAGTGATAACTAAATACATATTGAGAGATATTAAAATGAATTAATAAGATGTGTCTTCACCCATGCTTGTGTGCTAGTATAGGCTAAGATGGTGATGAGAAGATGTTAATTGCCTCAAGGGGTAACTGGCATAGTTAGTGGTCTTGTCAGTTTGAGAGGTCATTGGCTCTGTGTATGGTCACTTAAGTGTCAGAATCCATTGGGATTGCTAGGAAAAAACTTAGGGGTTAGACATACATGATGACACCTTCCTTTATGCAGTGTAGATTTCCTACGTGTGTGATTTGCCTCTAGATTAGTGAGTCTTACCTTTCATGATGTGTAGTACACTGGATTAGAGAGCTATCAGGTTCCCTTGTTTAGTGGTTACTTCCTTATTGGTTTTGGATATCCGTTTGGGTTCTGTGGTTATCTCCTCAGCAAGGTGGGGTGGACCTTTGTAGTTCCACACAGACGGGTGGTAGTGATTCTTTACCCATTGAGATTCGATGTCCTTGTACCACATGCTTGATATTTCTTTGCAGATGAGGTCTTTATGTTCCTTCATCATATATTATGTAATTTCATTATTGTAAATCTTGTATTAGAGTATCGCATGTGGTACCTAATCTGGATATTGTATATTAAGTAGATTAGAGTGATTACCACATACCCTGTGACATGTGCAGTGGATGTGAGTTTATGGTGGTTTGATGGTTATCCATGAGGATTGTAATTATGGTTATGTAAGTTATATTTGTTATACTTAATCAAATGGAATCTTTTGTTATATTGTTAGTTGTGTTTTGCTTTAAGTAATTCAATGTCATAGAACCATTGAGTCATGTAATCTATGTGAGTGTAAGACATGTGTATAAATGGTATTTTCTTCTGCATTAATGTATGTCTCTTTATGTAAACTATTTAAAAAAAAATTATTCAGCAAACATAGAATCATGTTTAGGTTGATCTCTCTTCAGTTCCTTGGCGGGGCATTACACCCTTATCATCTATGTCATAATAAAATTCATACATATATGAATTCATAGCTAATAGCCATATAGGAGATAAGAATGGAACTCCCCTGAAGACAAAACCATTAATGAGAGACTAATTGTCTCATCCTTAGACTTATCCAATCGGGGTGTAAAGCTCAAAATTGGTCAAAAAATTTGGTGAAATCAGTTGTATTTCTTGACTTATATTCAGTAATCAAAAGACAAAATTAAAACCCAAGTTTGATAACTTTAATCCTCCATTGGTTGTAGCCCCATATCACCATCCTTTTCATAAAAATAATCCTCATTAGTATTCTAGTTTTGTGTCATATCTAGTACCTGATTAGTCATGTTCTCCAGCAGTGATGATGGGATGTTTCTTAAAAAGTTTTCCCACTCGGTAGGCTCACTTATGTTAGGAAAGCCATGGGGCCAAGTTTTGTCAAATTGTCGAGATGGTGAAGCTCTTTCCATGAGTGAGGACACCATGGGAGGTGATGTTGGAGGTTGATGTTCATTCCCCAAGATGTCTTCCATTTCATGTTCTTTGGAGAAAGCCTTAGACCTCAACTTAGAATCAATAGCTCTGCCTAGATTTCTAGCCACTTGTTGTAGTGGGCGAATGTTATGGCACTCTATTGACTATTTAATATTGTCTTACAATTAAATGAAGTGCTATTTTTTTAAAAAAATATGCCTGGGAAAATCTCTACCCACATAGGCTTGATGATGCCATAGATCATATTTTTGAACTGCCAAACGTAGTTTATTTCCCAGAATATACTCTGGGTTAACCACCTTTTTTTGAATTTGTTCCAACAATTTCCAATGTTGCAACAAATCTAGAGTAGTCAACAACAAAATTGAAACTATATATGAAGAGAAAATAAGTCTGAGTGTATGCGGATAAAGGACTTCCTCACCTAGAAATTTATTCATGCTTCTCCTGTAATGTTGACAGTAAATATTAAAAATACCCCCAAGCTTCTTGTCAATGATATGTTTCTCAAATGACTCCTCCTAGTCATCAATATTCATTGAAAATTTGTAACTTCTAGGCATGGCATCATCAAAGTGGTCTGCAAATCAACCGAGTTTGAGGAAGAAGAGGTGCTATGCATTTTAGCATAAACAACAACCAAAGATGACATTTCTAGAAATATTAAGGCATTTAATGTATATTAATTTAATTTTAATAATGCTATGGACACACAATAAATTCATCATGCCATAGACATATAATAAATTTTTATACACATGATGGCCGAAGGAGATGGTCCTGTCACACATGTTAGTATTGCCCAAATAATATGAAATAGTTTGTATTATGATTGCAAAGAGATGAGAAGTCATGATTAATTAATCACCTATGTAGTTCATCAATAAAATGCATCCTAAAATGATATGCCTTATGATAAATCTTACAAAATGTACTTGTTCTATATTCAAGGAATCATTTAACTAAACCTTTTCATTGGCAATGATCTCTGCCAAATTTTGGTAGTTTACTAAATTATATTTATTCATCATGGAGTCCAAATTTATCTTGTCGCATCCCATATTGGTAAGAAGGTGAGCCAAATTTTTACCTTCCTAGTAAGTATGAGAAATACAGTACTCTAAAAAGGAATTGAATAAAGCCCAAGATTGTTGTAGAATATAAACAATTTTCCAATTTAAAATTTTCTTGTTTATACAAGCCTTTACAATTATATAAGAATCTCCTTCAATATGAATTTTTGAAAAACCCTTTGTTTTATCTAATAATAAACTGGACAGAAGTGCCCGAGCTTCAACGTTATTGTTGGTCCTTGGAGGAATAGGAAAATATTTAACAACCTTTACCTCTCCCAAATTATTTCTAATGTAAACTCCTACTCCTAAGTCTCGCAGGTTATGTCTTGATGAACCATCAAATTTTATCTTTACAAAGCTCAATAACAGAGGTTTCCATTTCACAGAAGCTTTGTCAACAAATTTCAAAGAATTTTTATTAAAAGGAGTGATGGAAGGAATAGGCAATAATTATTTTACAATGTTACCATCCCAAGATGAGAATTGAGATTTGAACTTATTAATGTTTTGTAAATTTTCATTAACCGACATTAAATTTACAATGTTGCCATCAAAAACCTTATGCAAGAGAGAAGTTACCTACCTAAATAGATGTTTGTTTTGTTCCCACCAAATGGATCATATAAATGAGGCTAGGATACACTTCTAGATGCATGCAAACATTAATGAAGAAAAGAGGGTGGGTCAAGAATTTAACATCTCTCATATGGTATTGGGGGGAGGCCTAACCATGTGTAGTTAATTCATAAAAAAATCCAACACTCCTAGGCAAAAGGACACTGTAGAAAAAGGTGATCAACCATTTCTTTTTCCTCATTACATATGTCACACTAAAATGATTGAACTATTTGCATCTTTTCTATTTTATCACTAGTTAGAATCTTCTTTCTTAGAGCTATCCATGAAAAGCATTATTCCTTTGGAAAATTAGAGTTGTTCCAACAAAATGAGAAGGATTTGTTTCTGATTTTCTGATCTTGCATTTGTTGAATGGATTTGTATCCATCTTTCATAGAATAGTGACCATCTTGAGAAGGGGTCCATATTAATCTATCTTGTTCAGCTAAAATATTCACCACTCAAGTATTCAAAACATCTTGAAGATAGTTTATTTTATTAATACTTATAGGGAGAGGAGATGTATCTTTCCATATAGCCTTTCCTGAATAAAGTTCTACAACACAAACATAATTAATCAATTTAGATCCCCAACAAAAAGTGATATTTGGAATAACATCTGAGAGGCTATCAATTTTATTTAAAGATGGTAGAACATTCCAAGAATCAATACAAAATTGGACACTTTCTCCATTGTGAACTTCCCAAGAAGCATAATTGGTTATTAAATCCCTAGAAGAGGTCATAAAGTTCCACATAGATAACCCCTTAGGTGGATCCAAAATGGTTATAATTCTAATTGGCTCAGTTGAATCCAAATACTTCTCTTGCATAATTTTACACCATTTTCTATCAGGTTTGCTATACATTTTCCAAACAAGTTTACCTCCAAATGCTAAATTTATTTTTGATATATCATGTACATCCACTCCTCCCATCTCTTTACTAAGTGCCATAATTTTAAGAGGTCTCAACACTATCTTATTCTCCTCTATCAAATTTCCTTTCCAAAGGAATTCTCTTATAATTTTTTCAATTTTCTATAGTACTTTTGTAGGGGATTTAAGAAATGAGATATAATAGTTAGGAATAACATAGAACACTATTTTATGAGAAAAATTCTACCCGATAATGAAAACCATCTAACTTTCCATGCTGACAGTCTACTCTTAATTCTTTCAATGATAGATTTCCAATAGTTACCTTTATTTGAGCCTATAAAGAATGGTATGCCTAAGTATGTAGATGGGATTGCATCCAAATTAAACCCCAAGATTCTAATAATTTTCCTCTAAATGACCAGATTTGTGTTAAAGATGTGTATCTTAGATTTTTGGGGATTGATATTTTGACCTAAAACAACAGTGTATAGGTATAGAGTCTTCCTAATTTGATTAGCCTCTTGAACAGATGACTTGCGAAAGTGGAGAGTATCATTAGAAAAAGAATGTGTAGCTGAAATAGATGTACATGTGATGTGAGCTCCTTTCAAAGAGCCTTACTCATTTCTAAATTTGATAATCCTCCTCAATACTTCTTCCATGATAATAAATTTAAAAAAGGAGACAATGGGTCACCATGCCTAATCCCCAATAAAGGTGCAAAAAAACTAGTTGGGAAACCATTCATAATAACTTAAAATAATGGCCCTGAAATGCAATATTTGATCCATTTGAACCATTTTTCAGCAACCCCAAATATTTGAAGGACTTTAAAAGAAATGACCAATTAAGCTTGTCATATGATTCCATCATGTCCAATCTAATCACAAATTACATGATGATTGGTTTAATTCAATATAATGTAAAACTTCATCACATACTAGTGTCCCTTCTATTGTCGTCCTTCCTGGCACAAAATCACCATGTTCCGAAGAGATATTTTTTTATAATTAGGGGTTGTAGTCTCAAATAAATAGCTTTGTAAATGATTTTATAGACCAAATTACACAGTGAAATGGGCCTGAAATCCATATAATTTTTGGGCTTTGTGATCTTAGGAATGATGGAAATATTTGTGGCATTAAATTTTATAAGGACTGGCTCACATTT
The DNA here is from genome assembly GCA_018584345.1 of Thuja plicata. Taxonomy (NCBI): domain Eukaryota; kingdom Viridiplantae; phylum Streptophyta; class Pinopsida; order Cupressales; family Cupressaceae; genus Thuja; species Thuja plicata. Next base: position 1,853,487 of record MU226855.1, on the reverse strand, counting down.
CCTAAAGTCTTCCAATGCTACAAGAATATCAAAGGAGATTTCATCCTAAATTTTATGAAATACGAGTGCAGTAAACCCATCTAGACCTGAAGCCTTGTCTGGAGGCAAAGAGAAGACCACCCTATGAATTTTTTCCAAGGTGAATGGGGCCAAAAGGGACTAATTGTAAAAAGGAGTAATTAGAGAAGGGATGGCATCTAGGAGCTAATTTTATAGTGCCTCCTATGATAGAGGAGAGGGTGGAGGATCAAGGATTTTTTTTAAGTAAGTAACACCCTCACCTTAATGGATACCTTGTGTATCAAAAATTACATTACCAGATACCGAGTCATTAATGGAAAAAATGGTAATTATTGCATGCTTTTGTTTTTGCAGACATGTGGAAAAACTTAGTATTTTTTATCTCCCTCTTTAAGCCATAACTCAGAAGATAGCTTCCCTCATACACAATGGTTCCCATTCCTCTAGCATTTTTTTTTGTTTTTCAAATTTTGTATGTGGCCAAGCCATGATTAATAATATGCTCATTTAATTCAGACAATTCCTCTTCCACTAATTCTTTTTGTGTGAAAACATTTTTGAAAACCTGTCCATTCAAAATTTTAACTTATGACTTTACATGCTACATGTTTTTTATAAAAATGAAACACTTTAGTACCCTTATGGAAAGGTTAATAAATTCATCATTGTCTCAATAATAGGTGAAAGTGAGGGTGGTGGAACCACAATTTTTCTAAATTTGAAATATGATCTATTCTTATGACCTAACAGTTGACATAGTAATTTCTAAAACTATGAGAAAATGATCAAATCCAGAGAAGGTTAATATTTATGATTGGAAGTTGTAATCCTGTATTTTCCAGAATTGTAAAATGAGGAATCTATCAAGTCCTTGTAATATTTGGAGGAATCCTATCCATCTATTTTTCCATGTAAAAATTCCATTGTGTGGACCAATATCTATCAAAACATTATTTTTAATGAATGAGCTAAAGTCCTCCATAATTTTGATAGGGGGATAAATACATCCTTTCTTCTTAGATGAGGAAATTATTTCATTAAAGTCTTCTAAAACAAATTTTTTATCTGCATACTACTGCATAACAGAAGAAAGTGCTACCCAAGCTCTTTTCTTTTCTTGAGTGAAGATTGGCCCATAAACATTTAGGATGTTGAATGACAACTCAAAATTATGCACTCTAAAGAGTTTCCAATTAGTCTTTAATGCAATAGCATCATGGGTCCTTGGCAATCCTTCTCAACCAAAAATATGTTTTCTTCATTCCTTAGTTTGTTCTCTATTGCTTGGCATGCTTTCCTAGTTACTCAGTCATGCTTCTTATTCTATTTCTTAGATCTTATTTGTCCGAGACACTCTGTTGCTCAGTCATGCTTCGCTGAGTTGGTTTATTTGGAATTTGGAGCTATTGGCCAACTTCTTCATTTAATTTTTGTGGCTAGATTTATTTGAGGTCTATCTTTGGGATCTGTGTGGGCCTAAATCTAGGTCTCTCCTATGGTTTTGAGGGCTGACATCTTTGGTGGACTCTTGTATATATTCTTTTGTATGTCCTTAGTTTGGTAGCAAGTCTTAGAGAAAGAATGCAAATGTTAAGATATTGAATATCTGAGATCTCTATGTAAGAAGATCATATTGTAATACATTTCTTGTATATGGCCATAACCAAGAGGGCCTTATAGCCATGCATATAATGATTTTTTTGATGAATTAATAAGAAGGATCACTACATTTCTTTTCTCTCACTATATCATCATGTTAATTCTACATTGTTTCTGCAAGTTGAAGGGTTTTGGGTGTGCCCTAGGCCCCATCCTCCTTCATCCTTGTGTCAAGTGGTATTAAAGAAAGTTAAGATCCATGGTTCCTTTTTGTAAACTGTAAGTATATTTTTTGTAGGGTGGCAGGTTGCACCTTGACCTATAATTGTAGAGAGTTTCAAGATGGTTCGTGGGAGAGGAAATGTTGATCAAGGTCTGGTTGATATGCTTAGACAAATGGTTGAAAGATTGGAAGCTGTTGAGACAGCCAAGCGCAGAGGAAGACATCTTGAAGATGTTAGTGATGATGAATTTGAAGAGGTTCAAGGTGAAGCTACACCTACACCTATGATGGACCAAGAAGAGGAAAGATTACTAAGAGCTTTGACAAGTTTGAAGTCCACACCTCAGTTTAATCCTCCTAAGTATAGTGGAAAGTTGGATTTTTGATGAATTGATTGACTGGATCACTCAGATGGAAAAATATTTTGAATATGAGAATGTTACAGAAGAAAAGAAGGTCAAAATTGCAAGCATAAAACTAAAAGGTCATGCATCCTTATGGTGGGAACATCTATAGATGGATAGAAAGAAGAAAGGTAAAGACAAAATCAAGGTATGGGATAAAATTGTGAACAAATTGAAAGGAAAATTTCTTCCTTGTGATTATCAGATTAACCTAGTTTGAAGAATGCAAAGTTTGAAGTAGAAGGAAAAATTAGTCAAAGACTATACTGAAGAATTCTATAGATTGGACATCAGATCTGGACATGTTGAAGATGAAGCAGAAAGAGTAGAAAGATATCTGAATGGATTGAGAAGTTCCATACAATATGAGATAAGTTTGATCAAAATTATAGGCATTGAAGAGGTATACCAATTTTCCCTAAAAGCTGAAGAAAAGTTGAACATAAGATATGAACAAAGACAAAGAGGTAGATGTGGTAGATTCCCTAGAGGAAGAGGAAGATCTCATGGTGAAAATAGTAGATCTGAACAAGACAAGTTAAATATAGACACATCTCAAAACAAAGGAAAGACTGAATGGAAAGGTGAAAATTCATACCAAGGAAGAGGCAATTATTCCAGAGGTGGATATAGCAGAAGAGGGTTCCAAATAACTTTTTACAATTGTGGTGAAGAAGGACATAAATCCTTTGAGTGTACACATGCAAGCAATAATGTTGGTAGCAATAGAAGAAATGCATTTATCCAAAAGGATACATCCAATGAACTTGAAAGTAATCTCATGATCAGACATATACTATGGAGTGAGAAAGATAAGCAAGATCCTATCAGGAAAAGTTTGTTCAAAACCAGATGTAGAGTTGTAGCCAAAGTTTGGAGAATCATTGTTGACAATGGAAGCTCAAAGAATCTAGAATCAAAAGATATGGTTACCAAGTTGCAGTTGGAGAGGATGAAGAATCCAAAGCCCTATTAGATCTCATGGATCAAAGATGAGCACACATTAATGGTGAGTGAACAATGTTTTGTGAATCTGAAAAATTCAAAAGTACTATGATAAGGTGTTATGTGATATTATGCCAATGGATTGTTGTCATATTTTGTTGGGTAGACCTTGGAAATATGATAGACATGTTATACATGATGAAAGGTTGAATAGATATTCTATTTGGGTTGATGGGAAGAAGAAAATTTTGTTACCTTTGATTGAAGAATCTGTTGATGAGATATGTACATCTGTGAAATTTTGTGTGATGGAAGGTAGACAGTTTGTTAAGGATCTGAAAAAAATGATATTTGTTATGCTTTGATTCCTAACAAACCAAGTAAGAATGCAAAAGATGACATACCTTCAGAAGTTGAGAATTTGTTGACTGAATACAAAGAAATCATTTTAGATAATGTACCTGATGGTTTGCCACCAATCAGAGATATCAGTCATTGTATGGATCTGATTTGTGGAGCTAGTTTACAAAATAAAGCACCACATAGGTTAACACCTACCGAGAATGAAGAATTTAACCAACGAGTTGTTGAAAAAAGGCTTGATCAGAGAAATTTTGAGTCCATGTGCAGTACTTGATGTATTGGCACCTAAAAAGGTGAATGGAGAATGTGCACTGATTCCAGAGTAATAAACAAAATAAAAGTCAAGTATAGGTTTACTATATCAAGAATGGATGATATAATGGATTGTTTGAGTGGAGCAAAGAATTTTACCAAAATTGATTTGAAGAGTGGATATCATCAAATTAGAATCAGAGAAGGAGATGAATGGAAGACTGCTTTCAAGACAAAAGAAGGTTTGTATGAGTGGTTGGTTATGCATTTTGGGTTAACTAATGCACCCATCACATGTATGGGATTGATGAATGAAGTTTTGAAGAAATTCTTGAATAAATGTGTAATTGTGCAAGCTATGAAGAAATGGAGACATTACTTGATTCCAAATGAATTTGTGTTGTATACTGATCATAAGGCTTTACAATATTTGGGTAGTCAAATAAGTTAAATTAGAAACATATGAAATGGGTAGAGTATTTGCAGAGTTTCACATTTGTGATTAAGCATAAGAGTGCAGTTTCTAATACATTTACTAATGCATTGAGCAGAAGAAGATCTTTGTTGACTAAAATGAGAATTGAAGTTCTTGGCTTTGATGACATGAAGCATTTGTATGAAGATGATCCTGATTTTTTAGAGCAGTTAAGAGTGTGCAAAGCACCTAATACAAATAAATTAAGTAAGTGTGAAGATTATTTCATTCAGGAAGATATGTTTTTCAAAGGAATTCAGTTATGTATACCAAGAGGTTAATGAGAACTAATTTGATAAAAGAGAAACATAGTAGTGGGTTGGCTAAACATTTTGGTATTGATAAAACATTGAGTTTGCTAAAGGAGAGGTATTTTTGGCCTTAGTTATATAAGGATGTTCAGAAATTTTTGATAAGTTGTGGATTTTGTCAAGTTGCAAAAGGAGTGAGTCAGAATACTAGTTTGTATACACCAATTATTGTTCCTAAGAAACCTTGGAGTGATATAAGCATGGATTTTGTTCTTGGCTTACTGAGGACTGCAAGAGGTAATGAATCCATATTTTTTGTGGTGGATAAGTTTTCTAAAATGACACATTTCATACCATGCAGGAAAACATCAGATGCACTACATATAGAAAATCTTTTCTTTAAGGAAATTGTCAGATTGCCTAGATTACCAAGAAGTATCATCTCTGACAAAGACAGTAAGTTTGTAAGCTATTTTTGGAGATAAATTTGGAAGAATTTGGATACTGATTTGAGATTTAGTTCCACATTTCACCCAAAGAGAGATGGAAAAATGGAAGTTGTGAATAGAAGTTGGGGTAACTTGTTGAGATGTTTAGTTGGAGACACACCCAGGAATTGTGATTTGATGTTGGCACAAGCAGAGTTTGCATACAACAGTTCAATAAATAGAAGTACTGGAAAGAAACCTTTTTAGATTTTTCATGGCACACAACCTAGAGGTATATCAGATTTAAGAGACATTGTTGGTGAAGAGAAAAGAAGTACTGAAGCAGAGGAATTTGCAAAATTTATGAAGACATTACATGAGGATGTGAAACAAAAGCTGGATAAAAGTATTCAGAAATACAAAGACAATGCAGACAAATCAAGAAGACATAAGACATTTGAAGTTGGTGATGCTATGATGGTTCATTTGAAGAAAGGAATATTTCCTATTGGAACATATGGTAAACTAAAGATGAAGAAATTTGACCCTTGTAAAATACTAAGAAGATTTGATAATGGAAATGCTTATGAAGTTGAATTACCTGATAAAAAGGATATATCACCTATATTCAATATTTTAGACTTGTATGAATATCATGAAACTGATGAAGAAGTGATAGTACCAAGTGACTAGCCTAAGAAGCATATAGAGGAAGTTGAGAAGATCTTGAGACAACGAGTTGGCAGAAGCATAAGAGGAAAAGAATACATGGAATATCTGGTAAAGTGAAAAAATAGACCAATTGAGGACTCATCTTGGATTTCTCAATCTAAGTTGGATTTATTTTAGGTTGGACCTAATACATGATTTAGGGAATCATTTCTTTTCAACCCCAGGTGTCTGATGCAGGAGCATCTTGGGTCCTTGGCAATCCTGCTCAACCAAAAATATTTTTCTTCATTCCTTAGTTTGTTCTTTGTTGCTCGGCTCTTGTTGCTCAGTATGCTTTCTAAGTTGCTTATTCATGCTTTTTATTCTATTTCTTAGGTCTTCTTTGGCCGAGGTGCTCTGTTGCTCAGTCATGCTTTGCCAAGTTGGTTTATTTGGAAGTTGGAGCTGTTGGCCGACTTCTTCATTTAATTTTTGTGGCTAGATTTATTTGGGGTCTATCTTTGGGATCCATGTAGACCTAAATTTGGGTCTCCCCTATGGTTTTGAGTGCCGAACTCTTTGGTGCACTCTTGTATATATTATTTTTTTTATTCTTTGTTTGGTAGAAAGTTTTAGAGAAAGAATGCAAATGTTAAGATATTGAAGATCTAAGATCTATGTCTAAGAAGATTATATTGTAATACATTTCTTGTATATGGTCATAACCAGGAAGGCCTTATAGCCTGGCATGTAATGAGTTTGATGAATTAATAAGAAGGATCACTACATTTCTCTTCTCTCATTGTGTCATTGTTTTAATTCCACATTATTTCTGCAAGTTGAAGGGTTTTGGGTGTGCCCTGGGCCCCATCCTCCTTCCTCATTGCGTCAAACTCTTTCTTAATAACTTGGCCCTTTACTATTTAAGGATTCCACAAAATAGTTAAAATACCATATGCCCCAATACCTTGCACATGTGTTGACTTCTAAATTCTACATTTTTGTACTATTGTTTGGTAGGTTTCATTAGATAATTTTACTTCTTGAAGAAGAATTAAATCACCTTGTGAAGAATCAAGTTGTTGTTTGATTCTATGTCTCTTGTCAGAGGCATTCATGCCCCTAACATTCCATAAAATTATCTTGATTTCTTACAAGGAAAACACTTAGTTCTCATCGATATTTTCATAGATGAGAATTTCTCATCAAGTTTGGATTGTGTTCTCGCCTCTATTTCCTCTCTAATTTTGGTAATTTTAGATTTTCTACCTCTTCGGTTAGGCATTTTTATATCTGATTTACAAGAAGATGGTGTTTACAAGATTGATAATAATAGGGAAAAATCAAACCCACATCCAATCTTCTCTTGAAATTTGAAAGGTATGGGCATATAGTCATCTTTATTTAATTCCATGTCCATAATTAGCTCTTGATTTTGTTGATTGGTTTTTTCCAATCCCAAAACCTATGCTGAAATATGATCAAAATTTCCTTCTTCTATCACTCTTAAGACACTATCTTGACTGCTATTTAGTACCTCCTATGAAGCCACTAAGTTTGAATTGTACCTTGTATCTTCCTCATTGATTTCACTAAACAAATCATGCACTTCCTCACACTGCCACTTTTCTTCCAGGTTCACTTCCTTATCATCCAATTTAATTTAATTTAATTTAATTTACAGTTACATCTAACTTTCCTTTAGACTTCTCTTTGTCATCTAGGATATTAATACCAACCTAAATGCTTTTTCTTTCCCTTGGTATAGCTTTTGGATGTGTTTTAGATCCATATTTTACCTCCTCCACTATTTCAATAAACATTTGCAAAGAAACATAAATAATCATATGATTAGTCATACTATCTAATTCCTCTACAAATATTGTCTTGTTATTTTGCAGAAGAGACATGGACAGGGAAGAGATAATGTTGATCAGGTGGTTATGGTGCACAATGATTGAACAAGATTGTCAATATTATCAATACTTATTATTTTTTTTGTAGATAGAGGTTTCTTAGTACAAAAAGGAATGGATAAAGATACCATTTGAAGTTGTATAGGAACTTCATAAATAGGAAAATATACAATTGTTAGAATAATTCTTAATAATTGAGGGTGGGGGGGTGAATTAGTTATCCTCAGGTCTAGATGTACCAATTCAACTTTCAAACACTTCAACCAACTCAGAACTACTCAATAATCCACTTGGTCTCTATACGATATACTTAGTAACATAAACTTGCAGTTCATTGTCCTAAAGTAATCAACTTGTAGAATATAAACCTCTTTAACAGTAAAACACATCAAATAAAATTCACACTAGTATGACACCAGGATTTAATGTGGAAACTCAATTTGGGAAAAACCACCAATAACATGATACTAATATTTGACTCTTTTGAAGTGAGCTCTGTCAAGAGCCAACCCTATTTAAGGTTACAATATACATTGTTAGGTGTGAGCTTGTTAAAGGATTAAATTAGGTCCTGTCAGGAGTGGCCTTGTTAGAGAACTTAAAATCATTCTATTAGAGTGTCACCTTTATTAAAGGATTTAAAAAATCACTGTTAGGTCAACCTTGATTAAAGGATTTTAACTGATACAATTGTTAGAAAGTAAAAACAAGTTTGATCTAAAACATACAACTCACTTCGCAAATACAAATCTACTATAGCTCAAATGTTGATCAACTGACTAGCCTTCATTATCATCTCCATGTCCCTAATTTGCTTTCAAATCCTTCAAGAATTCACCACTTCATAGTTCTTTACCACTCTTATCAGCCTTCTCAGCCTTCTCCTTAGATTAAACAATCAATTGCATCAACCTCTCTCTCCATAACATTCAATTAGGTTATCCTTATACCTTCTTAGCTAGGTTATCCTTAATCATCACCATAGAAATTAGGGTTTGGTTAGATCCAATGAATCCTTCCAAATTTTCATTCTCCTTCTTTATTTCTAAATACTTATCAAAACTTCTTCTTGAATCCATGCATAGAAATGGTTAATTTTAATGCATTAAATACTCCATGTCATTCAACCTTATTTTCAACGCACTTTACATATCCAAAGAATTCAACTATGTTAGCTCAGAATCTTGATTCTTTCACAAACTATAAAACACTAACACTTGGTCATGATTGTGTTCTTCCACTTGGTCATCACTGGATAACTCATTAAATTCATGATGCTCGGTCGACACTATATAACTTAGCTTGTACTAGCACTCACTCAACACTAGCATCACTCAGCTTTCATTCAGTTTAAACTTAAGTTCCTTAATCTTCTGCTCTTTTGGTCGGTCAAGAATAAGATTTTAGTATTCCTTACCTCACTTAGTGTTATAGATAAAGAACACATTATCTTGTCAATTTTCCAATTAATCAAGTATCCATTGTAGTTTCTCATAACTCAACCATTTCACTTGGTCTTCTTGTTATCTTCTCCTTTTCAAATCTTCTTCATCAATCAAATAATATGGAACTTTACTGGATAGAAACTGTCTTACTAGTTAAGGTTTGACATCAATGATAATATAGTAATTATTTCAATTATAGCTTCCAACAATCTCCCTCTTTGGCATTGATAGAAACACCACAACACAACATGCATAGTTACCATACAATCCAAAAAGTATGTTCTATAACAGATATCATTAGCTTCATTCTAATTCACTTCCTATGACAATATCAGCTCCCTCTTGGGTATATCTCTCCCTCTTTCTTGTATGTGTAACTTAATATCTCTCTCTTTATAACTTATCTTATCTCCCTCTTACTTAATATCTTTCTCTTTATAACTGGTGCAGGAGCACCTAGGTCATCTCCATAGTTCTAAGTTTTATTGTGGCTTGCACTAACCCTATCCAGGTCAATATTAGTATTTAATTCCTCAGAAGGTCTTATGAGTGTGTTTCTAGGTGGACTAGATTAGGATTAATCCAATCTAGTTGATTTTGTTTGTGTTAGTCTTGTTTTGTGTTTAGGTCTCTTTTGAGCCTAAAGTTGGGATTTTGGGTCAAAAATCCTAAAAGGTTTGGAATAGAATTTATTAAAGCCAAAAATGGCTTCTATGGTGTTTTTAAATCATTATATATAGTTTGGAGGTTATAAAATCAAGTTAGAAGTCAGATTGGATAAATTAATAAAAAGTTGTCATGACAACTTTTGCAACTTTACAAAGTTGCATGACAACATTGTCCTAAAAAGACAAATTCGATTAGTTAGGATATGGTTGGTGTTATAACCACCTAAAACCCAGAGGAAAATGTATAAAAACATCAAGAGGCCCATTTCCTAGGGTTGGTTGACTTGGAGAAGAAATATATATTACAAGAAATTGCTCTCTATTCTGGTTTTGTGTGCACAGTCAGTTCTTTTTGTTAAAAAAAGTTCTTTAATGGATAGAATCCATAAATTTCAAGTTATATTTGTGTAATTAGACTATTTAGTGTTTTTTTTCTTTGGTGTGAAGTTTCTTTGAGTTCATTAGTGTAGGTTTGTAGATTATTTTGTAAGCAAGCTACTTATTGGTCCATTAATGACAGTTTGCAAAAAAATCGCTCCCCCATAAAACCCTACCATGCAAACATTACGACCTTGAGGGATATGATAGGGGAGACCATTTATAGTGTAAATATGAAGGTAGGATCTATGAATATTTGTTTAGATAGTTTTTAAGGAAAGCCCTAGGTGATTCCAGTGTATATGGCTAGGTGCTTGTAAAGTGCATTTTGTGTTTGATTGTAGGGGTTTCAAATGGAGGAGTGAATAAAAAGGTGGTTTAGTGTTCTTTGGGGTTGCACAAAGACCTTAGAAGAGATTTAGGCCTTTCCCAATCTATTTGAGTACATTTTGAAACAAAATTCACTTGATTGTTTCAGAGAAACCTAATTAGCCCTAATAGCTCTTAAATGAATCCATTGTATGGAGACCTTGGTGAAAGGAGACCAACAAAATATTGCATTTCTTGATAAAGGGTGTCAGAATATCAACTTGGTTTTTGGGTTTGTTTTGGAAAATTTTGAAAGAAAGGGGAAAAAATAGTTAAATAGGGCTAGTAGAGTAATTAGGCCTAATTGACAAGATTTCACAAGAGTTTGGAAATCGATAGGATAAGCATTGGTTCTTTAACCAAAAGGGATAAAATGGAGTTATTAAAGTTGTCTAGGAGGAAATGAACCCCATGAAAACACTTGCTAAGGAGAATAGATAAAAAGATACTTGGATGAATCCAAGGAGGCATTATGGAGTGAAAAAAGAGTCATTGATAGTCAACCTAGTGAATAAAAATGATTGTCACCTCTCAAAGAGGTATTGAATAAGTCCTAAAATAGTTGAGTGAGGAATTAGGATATCCTAGAAGAAAAGATTAGGGTCTTGAGGAAACTAGGAACAAAAGGGGTCCTAGTGAATTTGTGCAAGAACACTGAGGGACTCTCTACCAGATTGGTATCAAAGCCTACAAGATTAGTCTTGTGGTGAATGTTTTAGCCTACAAAGTCAGTAGGATAGTCTACAATGGTGACTAATGCAGATCTTGCAAATAAAGTGGATGAGAAAGAAGAAGAGAATAGATTGTTCAGAGATAGATTGGCCCAATTAGATTAAATATTGGATCAAGTGGAAGAGAAGAATGAGGAACTCAAAGACAAAGTTGAAGGAAAGCATAAATAAATAGATATAGATGATGAGGTCCATGAACCAGACCCTGTTCTCACTGAAGAATCCTTCTTGAAAGCATTAAAAGCCTTAAGTGGAAAGGCACTAGAGGGTATCCCAATCTTTAGTGGGAAAATGGAACTAGAAGTAGTCCTAGACTGGATTGAAGGACTTGAGAACCATTTTAAATGTGATGGGATAATAGAAGCCCAAAAAGTGAAAGTGGACAAATCAAGGCTTAGGGGTTCTATACTCACTTGGTGGAAATTCATCAAGATGAGAGGGAGAAAGAAGGAAGGAAACCCATTTCCACTTGGGAAGCTATGGTAGCTAAAATTAGAGAGGCATATGTGCTAGAAGACTATGAAATTTAGTTACATAAAAAAAAGATAGAGCCTAAGACAAAAAGAGTTGGATGTTAACTCTTACACCGAAGAATTTTAAAAACTATGCATGAGATCGAGAGTTACAAAAGATGAAAGTGTGAAGGCAGCCAAGAAGTTAAATGGCTAAAGGTGGACTATACAAGATGAAATTAGTCTAATAACCCCTACCACAATTCAAATATTCTATCAATTATCTATTAAGGTGGAAGAAAAGTTATGGAAGAAACAAGATTCAGGAAATACTAGAGGCAGAGGAAGAGGAAGAGATGGCATAGGCCATATAGGAGGATATGGTTATAGGAGTGTAGCACCAAAGACCCAAGGTGAAACTAAAGTGATTGAACAACATGGGGGAAGTTCAAGTAGAGGAGGCTTCAATAGAGGAAGAGGATCCAATATAAATTGGAGAGGAATGAACAATGGCTAAGGAAGAGGTTCCTATTTTTCAACAATGAAGTGTTATCACTACTATTAAATGGAACATCCTACTTATAAGTATCCATAGAAAGGCCCTACTTCCCAAGGGAATGACAAAAGAGTCAATATTTTTAGATAAGAATCTATTAGTAGTACCAAACATGCAGAGGTACCCCTGGAGTCAGAAGAGGGAGAGAATTTAATGAGGAGGACACTGATCAAAGAATCCATAATAGAAGAACAAAGCCATAGAAGATCACTATTCAAAGTGAAGTGCAAGATTATGGGTAAGGTTTGTAAAATCATTATTGACTTATGGTAAACTAAAAATATTGTGTCAGAGGAGGCTGTTAGAAAACTAAAAATGAAGAGGATTCCACATAGCCATACAAGGTTACTTGTTTGAACAAAGGACAATAGGTCCTAGTAAATGAACAAGCATGGGTGAACTTCACCATAGGGAGGTACAAGGATAGATTACTATGTGATGTTTTTCCAATGGATTCATGCCACCTCCTATTGGGAAGTCCATGTCAGTTTGATAGACAGTTATGCATGATGGAGCCAAGAATTCCTACTCTTTCAAAAAATATGGAGTAACTTTTAAAATCTAGTCTCTGCTAGAGGAAGGAGAAGTGAAATGCACAGGGCCTAATATTCTTTTGGTAAGTGAGAAAGAGTTATTAGAATCTCTAGAAGTGGGAAAAGGAGTAGGATATTTATTGGTTATGAAGCCAAACGAATAAAATATAGAGAATACAGTAAAGAGGACAGAGATCCCCATGGAAGTGCAAGAATCGTTGGAGTACATGGACATTGTAAGTGATAGGCACCCAGCTACCCTACCCCCTAAGAGATACATTATCCATCAAATAGAATTTTTCCTATGAGCCACCCTTCCTAACAAATTTGCATATAAGATGACCTCTTAATAAAATGAGGACTCATTAGAAAATATATAAGCCCATGTGTTGTTCTTATTGTCCTAGCACCCAAAAAGGGAGGTACTTGGAGGTTGTGTATTGATTCTAGAGCCATTAATAGAATCACCATTAGGTATAGATTCACTATCCCAAGGATAGAAGACCTAAAGGACTTTTAGTGGACGCTAAGTACTTTACTAAGATTAACCTAAAAAGTGGATACTACCAAATTAGGGTCTAGGATGGAGATGAATGGAAGACTGCCTTCAAAACCATTGAAGGTTTGTATGAGTGGCTTGTAATGCCATATGGGATATCCAATACCCCATCCACATTCATGAGGCTTATAAATGAGGTGTTGAAGTATTACATTGGTAAGGTTTTAGTTGTCTATATTGATGACATTTTGATCTTCTGTAAGTCTAGAGAAGAATATTTCAAACATCTACAAATTGTGTTTAAAAAGTTGCATGAAGAAAAGCTAATGATAAATCTAGATAAGTGTGAGTTCTTGAAGCAGGAACTAGTTTATCTTGGTTTTGTTTTGTCTCATGGGAACCTCAAGATGGATCCAAGCAAGGTAGAAGCCATCATAAACTAACCTACCCCCAAGATAACAATAGAGGTGAGAAACTTTCATGGCTTAGCACAATACTATAGGAAATTCATTAATTAGTTTAGTTATATATGTGCTCCCATGTTGGATATTATCAAAGGTGGAATAAGGAGAAAGTTTCATTGGAATCAACAAGCATAAAATGGATTTGAGACACTGAAAAAGAGGATAGCTACACAACCTATCCTAATTATTTCAAGTTTTGAAATACTTTTCATAGTTGAGTGTGATGCTAGCAATGTTGTTATAGGGACTGTTTTGACCCAAGAAGGAAGGCTAGTGACTTTTCATAGTGAGAAGATCAGTGATGCAAAGAGGAAGTAATCTTCCTATGACCTAGAGATGTATTCTCTAGTCCAAGAATTAAGAAAATGGAGGCACTATTTGCTTCCTAGGGATTTTATGGTCTATTATGATAACCAGGTCCTTAGCTTCTTAAATTCCCAAGATAAGCTCAGTCATAAACACATGAAATGGGTGGAATATTTGTAGGCTTATAAATTCATTATCAAACATAATAAAGGGTGGAAGAATAAGGTAGCTAATGCACTAAGCATGAGACTTTTGATAGTGCAAGAAGTGCAATTGTAGAGCATAGGCATTGAAAGTTTCAAGGACTTCTATTTAGAGGATGAGGACTTTGAAGAGATCTATAAGGTATGAAAGGAACATAAGAATCATTTCCATTGTGAAGTTTCTGATTATACTATGTAGAATAAATAATTTTTTAAGGGTAGCCAGTTGTGTATTCCTAGGGGATCAATGAGGGTGAATTTGATTCAAGAAAAGCATAATGGGGCACTTAGTGGACACTTTGGGGTCAACAAGACTCAAGAATTAGTATAGAGGTTTTATTTTTTTCCAAAGATGAATCGGGGTATTAGAAATTATGTGGAATTTTGTGTAGTGTGTCAAAAATCCAAGGGTATATCATCTAATGCAGGCCTTTTTCAAGCTCTTCCCATTCTAAGTAGACCATAGAAGTGTTTAAGCATGGATTTTGTGGTAGTATTTCCAAGAACAAAACAAGGTTTTGATAGTATATATGTCAGAGTTGACAAATTTAGTAAGATGACACATTTTGTCTCTCGTAAGAGTGTCCATGATGCCTCTCAGATTGAAATTTATTCTTCAAGGAAGTAGTGAGAAGACATGGGTTACCTATGAGTACAGTTTCAGATAGAGACTAAATTTATGAGTCACTTTGGGAAGACACTATGGAAAAACCTTGGAACCAATCTATCCTTTGGTTCTTCTTATTACCCTTAGACAGATGGTCAAACTAAGGTAGTGAATAGGAGCCTAGGTAACCTCTTGAGGTGCCTACCTAAAGAATATGGACAGACTTGGGATCACATTTTGGGGTAGGTAGAGTATGCCTATAATGACACAAACAATAGGACCATAAGGAAAATTCACTTTTAAGTAGTCTATGGGTTTCATGCTTGAGGGAATTTTGAACTCAAAGAGTTGAGAGATGGAGCCAAAGGGAGTGGGTATGTACAAAATTTTGTCCATTCAATGAAAGAGGTGCATGATTCACTAAGAAGGACATTAACAAAGAATATTGCAAAGATTAAGAAAAAGGTAGATGAAAGAAAGAAGGATCTCCAATTTCAATTAGGGGACCTTTTCATGGTCCATTCAAGAAAAGCAAGGTTACATAATGGAGTGCCCAATAAGTTGCAGATGATAAGATTAGGACCCAACACTATACTGGCTAAGTATGGTAATAATTCTTATAAAGTGAAAATCCATGAAGATATTGGATTGTCTCCTATCTTCAATATTGTAGACTTGGTCCTCTACAAGGGCCCTACCCCTGATGCTAATCAGAGTCTCACTGAATTCATACAAGAACTGGAGGACTTAGAGTTACCATCTACACCACCAAGGAAAGAAGAGAAGATTTTGGATTTAAGAGTCTATTAGAAGACTAGAAAGAAGAATTATTGGGAACACCTATTAAAGTGGAATGGAAAAGGAGATGCATGGGATACATTGATTAAGGAGATAGAGTTCTAGAAGTTGGGGATAGACTCCAACTTGATCAACCCAACTGGGACTTGAAATTTTTTTATTTGGGATAATGGTGTAGGAGCACCTAGGTAATCTCCATAACTATAAGTTTTTTGTTTCTTGTACTGAGCCTAGCTAGGTCAAGATTAGTTTTAAGGCCTTAGAAGGTATTGTGAGTGTGTGTCTAGGTGGACTAGGTTAGGCTTAATCTAATCTAGGTTATTTTGGTTGTGTTAGTCTTTTTTTGTGTTTAGGTCTCTTGGGAGCCTAAAGTTGGGATTTTGGGTCAAAAGCCTAAAAGGCTTGGAAATGAATATATTAAACCCTAAAATGGATTCTATGGTGTTTTTACATCATTCTATACATTTTTTAGGTCATAAAATCAAGTTAGAAGTCAAATTGCATAAATTGATAAAAATATTGTCATAACAACTTTTGCAACTTTGCAAAGTTGCATACAACATTGTCCTAAAAAGAAAATTTTGATTAGTTAGGGGATGGGTGGTTTTATAACCACTTGCATTCATGATGAAAATGTATAAAACCATCAAGAGGCCCATTTCTAGAGGTTGGTTGACTTGGAGAAGGAATATAGATTACAAGAAATTGCTCTTTATTCATGTTTTGTGTGCATAACCAGTTATTTTTGTTAAACAAAGTTCTTTAATATATTGAATCCATTAGTTTCAAGTTGGATTCATGTAGTTAGACTAGTTATTATTTTTTTTCTTTGGTGTGAAGTTTCTTTGAGTTCATTAGTGTAGGTTTGTAACTTATTTTGTAAGCAAGCTAATTACTGGCCCATTCAGGACATTTTGCAAAAAAATGGTTCCCCCATAAAACCCTACCTTGAAAACATCACAGACTTGAGTGATATGATAGGGGAGTACATTTATAGTTTAAATATGAAGGTAGGTGATTTTAAGAGTTGTTTATATAATTTTGAATACAATCCCTAAGCGAGTCCAGTGTATCCATCTAGGTAGTGGTAATGTGTAATTTGTGTTTGATTGTAGGGGTTTCAAATGAAGGAGTGAATAAAAAGGTGGTTTAGTGTTCTTTTGGGTTGCACAAAGACCTTAGAAGATATTCAAGCCTTTCCCAATCCATTTGATTACATTTTCGAACAAAAGTCACTTGATTGGTTTCAGAGAAACCCAATTAGCCCTAATAGTCCTTAAATGTAGGAATCCACTGTAGGAAGACCTTGGTGGAAGGAGAACTATAAAATATTGCATTTATTGATAAAGGGTGTTATAATATCAACTTAGTTTTTTAGTTTGTTTTGGAAAAAATTTAAACAAAGGGAAAAATCTAGTCAAATAGGGCTAGTAGAGTAATTAGGCCTAATTGACAAGATTTCACAAGAGTTTGGAAGTCTATAGGAGAAGCATTGGTTCCTGAACCAAAAGGGATAAAATGGAGCTCTTGAAGTTTTCCAGGAAGTTTTGAACCCTGTGAAAACAATTGCTAAGGAGAATAGACAAAAAGACACTTGGATGAATCCGAGGAATTAAGGAGTGAAGAAAGATTTATTGATAGTCACCCCTAGTGAAGAAAAAATATTTCCACATATCAAAGAGGTATTAAAGAAGTACTAAACCAATTGAGTGAGGACTTAGGAGATCCTAGAAGAAAAGCTTAGGTTCTTGAGGAAACTAGGAACAAAAGGGGTTCTAGTGAGTTTGTGCAAGCAGACTGAGGGAGTCTTTATCAGTAGCTTAGCTTATCTCCCTCTTAGTCTTATCTCCATCTTTGAAAAAAATTCCGAATTCATTCATATTCACCATGTAGATATCTCTATGTTAGGTTTCTAAAATATATGCTCCCTCTTTCATCTTGCTTATGATAGATCAACATCTTGTGCTTAACTCTTCACAGCTTTAGGCAACTCCTAAAGTGTGACCTCCTTGAATCAATTTGTCAGATATTCCAGATAATACATTTTATTCAATCACTCAATTTGATCTAATTAGCCTTAGGTAGGGGAATTACCCCTAATTCACTTCTTAGATAGTCATGTGCATCCTTAGGTAAAGCTTTAGTAAATATATCTGCTAACTGCTCCTTTGGGTTTACATATACTTGATAACAATATACTTTGTCTTAGTGTGCATCATAGGATTATTTGATATATTGATAGCACTTGTGTTATAATATAAAATAACAACTAGGTTAGTGATCTCTTCCTTCATACCTTTCAATAATTACTTGATCGACACTATGTTTGAACAATTAACTGTTTCTACTACATATTCAGCTTTTGTTATAGATTGAGAAATGCAATTTTGTTTCTTTCTTGTCCATGAGACTAACCTCTATCCTAGAAAAAAATACCACCACTTGTACTCTTTTTATCATCTACATTGCCTACCTAATCTGCATCAGTATAAACTTTTAGTTCAAACTTATCACTCTTCCTATAATTCAATCTATAATCCTCTATTGCTTTTAGATATCTCAATATCCTTTTCACTGTCATCATGTGATTATCCTTAGGATTTGCAAAAAGTCTTGCAACAATCCCAACTACTAGTGAAATATTTGGTCTCATGTGAACAACATATTGTAGCTTCCCAATCATTGACCTATACAAGGTTTGATTCACTTCAGTTGTATCATCACTCTTTGGTAGTTTATGTTCAATAACTATGGGTGTACTTACTCATCTTCAGTCTTCTGTGCAAAAGGTTTTCATTATCTCCTTGATATATTTAGATTGAGTAATGTAGATACATCTGTTCATCTGATAAATTGAAAACCAACAAAAAATTTGATCTCTAAAAATATAGACATCTCAAATTTTGTTTGTATCTCATTTGCAAATGTTTGGCAGAAATTATCTTGTTCTCCAAATATGGTATCATCAACAAATATTTTAGCTAACAATATCCCTTTACCTTTTTCAAACTTTAAGTGTAGATTACTGTTGTCATTTGTCCTTGTAAAACTAATTTTGACCAATTAATTATGTAATCTTTTATACCATGCTCTAGGGGCTTGTTTTAATCCATACAATGATTTATGTATCTTACAAACCATATTCTTCTTGCTTGAATAAAAAAACCTTTAGGTTGTTCAATGTATACTTCTTCTTCCAGTATTCCATTCAGAAATGTTGATTTAACATCCATCTGATGTTTGAATCATTTGTAAGATGCATATGTAAGTAGAGTTCTAACTCCTTCCAATCTAGCAACTGGGGCAAATGTCTCTCCATAGTCAATGCCTTCTTCTTGTGCATATCCTTTTCATACCAGTATAGCCTTGTTTCTTGTCACTTCTCCATGCTCATTTAGCTTATTTCTAAATACCCACTTGGTTCCAATAACATTCTTGTCATTTTGTCTAGGTACTAGTGTCAAGGTGATCAATTTCTTCATTCATGGCTTGAATCAAAACTTCATCACCCAAAGCATATATCACTATTTTGGGCTCAAATTCACATAATAAACATGTTTGTTTTTTCAACTTGATTCTTTTCATGACTTGTGAATCTTTTTCTCTAATGATTTGATCTGGTTTATGATGTCTTCTTACATATTTTTCTAGTGTAGGCTCTGGTCTCCTTTCTTCTTGTTGTTTTCATTCAGATTTATCTTGCAAATTTATTTCAGGTCCATCTTATGTCTCTACTTCCTCTTCTAATTGCTTGAAATTTACCTCTTGATACTCAGAAATTTCTTTCTGTAACTTGTCAGATTCTTGCTATTGGTCGACAGCTTTGTTCTCTAGTTCAGGTAAATTGTTGAGCTCTCCTTCATTCATGTATATAAAATATTTGTAATCTTCAGGCTCCTTCCTGCATTCAACTTCGCTCTTTTATGAATATTCATCAATTCTAACATTTGCACTTTCCACAACTTTGTTAGTGTTAGAGTTCAAACACTTATACACTTTTCTCTTAGTGGAATAACCTAGGAATATGCCTTCATCCCTTTTAGCATCAAGTTTTCCATTCATATTGTCCTTTAGTATATCACATTTGCTTGCAAATACTTTAAATTATTTTACATTATATGCATAACCATACCATAACTCATAAGGTGTATAATTTTTACTTTTCTTGACTTGTACTCAGTTCAAGGTATAGATTGTTGTACTTATAGCTTATCTATAGTATTTTTGTGCAACATTTTTCTCTATCATTAGTCTTCTAGCATAATCCATGATTGATCTATTCCTTCTTTCAGCTATACCTTTCTGTGGGGGAGTCCTTGGAGAAGACATCTATCTATTGATTCCTCTATCATTGTACAATATGTTGAACTCATTAGATATAAAATCTCCTCCTCAGTCAGATCTCAGATATCTCAAGCTCTTACCTATTTATTTTTCAACCTTTACCAAATACCACTTAAACAACTGAAAAGCATCAAATGTTTCTTTGAGAAACATCACAGTCATCATTCTAGGGTAATCATTAAAAAAAAAATGAAATATTTATCACAGTAGTAGCTTTGTACTCTAATAGGTCCACAAAGGTCAGTATGAACCAATTACCAAATATCATCAGAAGTATAGTTTTTTTTGTTGAAACTAGACTCTGTCATTTTTCCGAATTGAGATTGCTTACACATCACATTATCAAGTTTCTTTAATATTTGTAACCCTCTACCTCTTTTCATCTTACTAATGCTTACCAAATTATCAAATTTCATATGACAAAACCTCTTATGCCATAGCCATACATCATCATATTGTGAAAAAAAACATGTCTCATCAGATTGGTCTAGATAGAACAAATTACCTCATATTTTTTCTCCACTTCCAATTAGTTCACTAATAACATCAAAAAATTTAGTCATTTTGTGATGGAATTTGACTCGGTATCTAGAAGTGTTCAACTATGAAACACTCAATAAGTTATAGTTAAGTCCTTCAACCCAATAATCATTGTCACATCTAATCTTATCAGATAATCTTATTTATCATTTTCCTTTCAAAGGACATGGTGCATCATTACCAAACTTAACACTACCACCTTTGTAATGATTTAAGGTTTCAAACTTACTTTTATCACTAGTCATATGATGTGAGAAACCATTATCAATTATCCATCTATCACCTTTAATCACATATGAAATAAGTGCAATTTTCTCATCTTCATCATAATCATCTTTCATAGAAACATAAACAACTTCTACGTCATGATCATCATATTTATCAGATTTGCTACCAGTTTCTTCTGCAGCAATATAACAGGATTTCTTACCTTTGTCCTTGTAGTATTTTTACTTTTTGTAGTCTATTTCATCCCTTTTTGTCTTTGTACTTGTTTTCTCTTATTTTATCCTTGTCATTCCTTTCAGGGAATCTTGCTGCAATATGGCCAGCTTTGTTACATGAAAAATAGACTATAGGAAGTTTACCTTTGAATTTTCCTTATCCTATAGGTAGTCTTGTATCCATTAGTGCATCAATCTCATCAAGATCATCATTAGAAGTGTCACTATCACTATTCACACATCTTTCTTTTCTTTTATCAGATTTATGAAGAACCAATTAAGATTTGAATGCAGGATCAACATTGTTAAGGCTGAAATTATCAAAATTTGACAATTCAAAAGAATTAAGTCTACCAACTAGACCTTCCAAAGGTAAGTTGTTACAAGGAGTACATCTTAGTTCTTGTATTGCAGAAACTCTAATAGCATAAATAGGAAGTAGGGTTCTCAATACCTTGCTAATAATAATATCATCATCAATAGTTCCATTAGCTCCTCTAATAGAATTCACAACCTCCTTAACTCAGCTAGAATACTGAACAATGGTCTCACCTTCTAACATTCTCATTTCATCAAACTTACCTCTCAAGCTTTGAGATTTGGCCCTGATTACATTTTTTTATCCACCATAGATAATTGTCAGTGTGTCCCACATTTCCTTTGTAGTAGTATAGTGTT
The DNA here is from genome assembly GCA_018584345.1 of Thuja plicata. Taxonomy (NCBI): domain Eukaryota; kingdom Viridiplantae; phylum Streptophyta; class Pinopsida; order Cupressales; family Cupressaceae; genus Thuja; species Thuja plicata. The sequence goes on along the minus strand of MU226855.1, from coordinate 1,831,945 downwards.
TTATGTCTTCAAATTCAGGATAACTTAGGGCTGATGCAATCTCCTACATTGCTTGATTATGTTCTTGATTTTCCTTCATATGTTGAGCTGTCAAAGGTGTAGGCACTGATACGTAATCATTTTCCATATAGTATTTTGTTCAATCTCTGAGTCCAACTAGGTGTAGCTTCATCAAACATTGTTATCTAGGGAATTTCTCCTTGTTCACCCTTGGTACCTCCTTTTTGTACATCTTCATCTTTAGCTTTAAGTACCTTCAAACTTTTCCTTACAAGCACCACAATGCTCTAATACCAATTGTTAGAATAATCTAGAGTAACTAAGAGGGAGGTGAATCACTTATCCTTAGGTCTAGATGTAATAATTAAACTTTTAAACACTTCAACCAATTGAGATCTACTCAACAATCCACTCGGTCTCTATACCATATACTTAGTAACATAAACTTGTAGTCCACTATCCTAAAGTAATCATCTTGCAGACTATAAAACTCTTTAACAGGAAAACAAATCAAATAAAATTCACACTAGTATGACACAAGGATTTAACATGGAAACCCAATTTGGAAAAAACCACCAATAACATGCTACTAATCTTTCACTCTTCTGAAGTAAGCTCCATGAGGAACCAACCCTGTTAAATATTACAATTCACACTATTAGGTGTGACCCTATTAAATGATTTAATCACCCTGTTAGAAGTGGCCTTGTTAGAGTACTTAAGATCATTCTATTAGAATGTCACCTTGATTAAAGGATTTACAAATGACTGTTAGATTAACCTTGATTAAATGATTTTAACTAATACAATGGTTAGAAAGTAACAACAAGTTTTATTTGAAACATACAAATCACTTTGCAAATATAGATCCAGTATAGCTCAAATGTTGATCAACTGAATGGCCTTCAGTATCATCTCTATCTCTCGGGTCTTCTTGGAAATCCTTCAAGCACTCACCACTTCACAATTCTTTACCACTCTTCTCATCCTTCTCTACCTTCTTCTTAGATTAGCCAATCAACTGAATCAACCTCTCTCTTTGGAACCTGCAACTAGGTTATCCTTATACCTCCTTAACTAGGTATCTTGATCTTTTTTTTCTTAACCATCACTGTAATCTTTGGATTTGGTCAGATCCAATGAATCCTTCCAAAATTTCATTCTTCTTCTTTCTTTCTAAATACTTCTCCAAAATTATTCGTGAATCCATGCATAGAAATGGTTAGCTAATACATTAAAAGATCCACATCCTTGATGTAGTCAAGCTTAGAGAATCCAAGAATGGACTATCCAAACTTGCAGCCAACAACCAAAATAACACAGTGGAAATAACAATAACAACAAATAACAGAGAATGGAATCAACACTCAATTTATTGCAACATGTCAGGCTGTAAGGCCTTCCCAATTATGGCCAATTACAAAACAAATAATAATTCTATGACATCCCTCAACATCCAACTCAACCCTCACCCTAACTAGTCAGATCTGCAACAACAGGTTATACAAATCTGGTAGAAACCTACAAGAAGATCTAAACTTGTGCACACAAGCCTCCAAGCAATATCCTTGTTTCTAATCCTCAACTCTAGCTCTGCCACAAATTGCAACAACAAGCTACTCTTCTTCCAAATTATAGTCTTCCTTTTTCACACCAATGAACTACCTCAACAAACTACTCAAATCCACTATAAATACTAAGCAAGCCACAAGTCGGCCTTGAAAATATAATTAATTAAAATCCCAAACCAAGTCGGCCTCCAAATACAAATATTAAATGAATATTTATCCAACAAGTTGGCCTCCAAATAAGACACAGTTGGCTAGCCCAACTGCCAAGCACTAGACTGCAAAGAAATCCAAGCAACAGACATGGCCGAGCTTCCCCAAGAAATTCTGAGCAATAGATCAACTCAGAAAGTAAGACCAAGCAACTCAACAAGCATGCTGAGCAATAGGAGCTGAGAAAATAGGAAATCAAAACACACTACAGAGGACTCCTCAAAGCTACCAAACTCCAAAGTAAACACATATTTTTGGTTGACACAGGATTGCCAAGAATCCTAGGATGCTCCTTCATCAGACACCCTAGGCAAAAGAAGATGTTCCCATAAAGGAAATTATGAACATCTGAAGGGAATCAGAACAGGTACTCAATACTTGTTTTTAACCCATATCTCCTCTTGTCCTTTGTTCCATTCTTTCTTCACTCTATTCATTGTCTCATCTGACACATCTTCTATACTTCTCTCATATTTGTTGCTTGCAACTGATAGTAGTTGATACCGATCCACTTCACCTAACTGACTAATAAACTTGGGGTCTTCTCCATCTCTTTGTGTCACAAGTGTCACTATCTACTACACAACCTTTGTCAAATATGTTATCTATTTCTGTATTTCTATAAGCTCCTCAGAGATATCATTCTCCTTCTCTTTCATCTTATCCTTCCTTTCACCTACTAGGACAGGTTTGCCAACTCTCTTCTTCTCAGGTTTGTCACTATCATTCAGACAATATCTAATAACTCCACATACCTTAGCCCCTAATTCCTACAAAGATAGCATCTTATGCATGGATCCATCCTACCTCACCACATAGGTATTTGCATGACCATAAAACATAGCATGCCTATCATACTTCCAAGGTCTACCAAGAAACAAGTGACAAGCATCCATAGGTAATACATCACATAATATCTCATCATAATAAGACCCAATCTTAAAATTAACAAGACATTGCTCCTCAGCCCTTACTTTAGACACATCTTGTATCCAACTAATCTGATAAGGATTAGGATGTCTCCTTCTTTCCAATTTTAACTTACTAACATCCTCTTCTGAAACAAATTTCTTAGAACTTCCACCATCAATTATGACACTACAGACCTTATCCTTGCACTTACATCTATTTTTGAATAGATTTCTTCTCTAACAAGAACTAGTTTTCTTTGAGAATAGTAGATTCCTCCTAAGAAAAAGATTCACATTATCCCCTTCAAGTTCATTCTCAATAACCACAGCATTTCTGTGACTACTAACTATCTTATCTACATAGAGACATTCTTAAGACCAATTTCCTTCCCCACAATTGTAACAAGTACCTCTAAATACACTTCTATCTATTCTTCTCCTTGTCTCAACAGGGTTTGGTTCCTCCTCAGCTCTTGGTTTATCTTTCACTACTTGTTCTTGCTTCTCTTTGCCTCAGGAATTACCATAGTGTCTTCTCTTCAACTTCTCCTCTTCCTTTAGTGCATACTAATAAGCATCCTCTATAGAATCAATCTTTAGCATACTAATCTCATCCTGGATATTGAATCTTAGACTATTTACATACCTTTCCACCTTTTCCTTAGAAATTTCTCTATGTCCAGGTTGAATAGTCAACTTGCCACCATCACCCTCCACTAATTGATCTTCATCTCACCTTCTTCTTCTCGTTCCCTCTGTAATTCTTTCCACTATAGAGCAACATGCCCTTTCAACATAGTCTGAGCCAACCTTACTCTAAGTGGATCTTCAATATCTTCCAGCTCAAAGTAATCTTCTAACTCACCAATCCAATCAAGTAGATCCTTAGGTTTTAATGTGCCTGAGAAATTGCAAACCTCCTTTCGATAATTTTTACTTAATCGAGATTCAGATCTCTGCAACTAACCATATCTACCTCCTCCAGATCTCACCATCCGATCAGTTCTGTCATCTCCACTAGATCCAACAGCCTCAAAATCTTTAGCAGCTTCTTCATAACCATCATCCTTTCTAGGACCTCTATGTAATCAAAAATTTCTAATACCCTCCACAATTTCATTCTTCATGGCCTCCATCTCAGATCTAAATTTTTCTGTCATCCTTTCCTCCACTTCTTCTGCAAGATCTAATTTCTCTAGGGTCCAATCTTCTTAGAGGCATCTCTCCAGATCTTTGAAAACCCTAAGCAATGAACTAGATCAAAACCACAAGAAATGAACCAGTAGCTCTGATACCACTTAATGCAGTCAAGCTTGGAGAATCCAAGAATACACTATCCAAACTTGCAGCCAACAACCAAAACAACATAGTGGAAATAACAATAACAACAAATAATAGAGAATGTAATCAAAACTCAATTTATTGCAACATGCCAGGCTGTAAGGCCTTCCCAGTTATGCCCAATTACAAAAAAAATAATAGTTATGTGAGATCCCTCAACATCCAACTCAACCCTCACCCTAGCTAGTCAGATCTACAACAATAGGTTACAACAATCTGGTAGAAACCTATAGGAAGATCTAAACTTGTGCACATAGGCCTCTAATAAATCTCCTTTTTTCTAAGCCTCAACTCTATCTTTGCCACAGATCGCAACAACAGGCTGCTCTTTTGCCAAAATACAATCTTCCTTTTTCACACCAACAAACTACTCAAACCCCCTATAAATACTAAGAAAGCCACAAGTTGGCCTTGCAAATACAATTAATTAAAATCCCAAGACCAAGTTGGCCTCCAAATACAAATATTAAATCCAAAGTTGTCAAGCAAGTCAGCCTGCAAATAAGACACAGTCGGCTAGCCCAACTACCAAGCTCACTGTAAAGAAAGCCAAGCAACAAACATGGTCGAGCTTCCCCAAGAAATGCCAAGTAGAAGAACAACTTGGCAAGTAATACTGAGCAACTTGGCAAGCATGCCAAGCAACAAGAGCCAAGAAAATAGGAAACCAAAACACACCGCAGAGGAATCCTCCAAGCTACCAAACTCCAAAGTAAACACATATTTTGGGTTGACACAGGATTCCCAAGAATCCTAGGATGATCCTGCATCAATCATTCATCCTTATCTTCAACATGCTTTACATATCCCAAGAATTTAACTATGTCAGCTGGGAATCTCAATTCTTTCACAAACTGTAAAATGCTGACACTTAGTTATTAATGTGTTCTTCCACCCAGTCATCACTAGATAAGTTGGTAAATACTAATGCTTGGTCAACACTAGAATCACTCATTTTTCACTCAGTTTAAACTTAAGTTCTTCAATCTTCTACTCTTTTTCTCAGTCAAGACTAATATTTTAGTCTTCCTTGCCTCACTTAGTGTTATAGATAAAAAATACATTATCTTGGCAATTTTCCAACTAATCAAGTACCCATTGTCGTATCTCATAACTAAACTATTTCACAAGTTCTTCTTATTATCTCCTCCTTTTCAAATCTTCTTCAATAATAAAATGATATGGAACTTTACTAGATAGCATAAGTATTACTAGTTAATGTTTGACATCAATGATAATATAACAATTGTTTCAATTGTATCTTCCAACAACAATATCATATTTAGTGGGAACCTGAAAACTTTCAAATTGGAAAGAATTTTTTTTGGGTAAAAAGAAGAATTCCTTATTGCAAGTTGTAGCTTAACCCAAAAGAAGAAAAAAGAGATGGGTCTATGCAGGATCATGGTATGCCAAAATATAGCAATGTGAAAAAATCAAATTTTCACTCGTCCAAAGGTGCACACAAAATTTTGTTAACTTTTGAGTAGGCCTGGGTTTTAGTACACCTGGCAAAGCCAAAAGCCAAAGCTAAAGCATTATCAAATATCTGATATTATCGAATAACATTATCGGATATCTGATAATATTAGATATCCAATATTAATTAGTAACAATATATTGTTGTCCGCGGTTGTGTTCAACATTTTCATTATGAAAATGTTGAAATAGCCAAGCCTCTCATATCGTATATCTGTTAGGGATCCGATATCATATTTGCTACAGTTATAATATAAGTGAAATTTATTAGTTTAAATCTTGTTTTTTTGTTTTTGGATTGAAATTTGTTGTTTTTTTTTAAAACTAGGGTTTAAATGATATTGTTTATTATTTTTTAAAATTGATTATAAACTAGAGTTGAAATGATAAAAACTAGGGTTGAAATTGATATTCTTTATTCTTTATTTTTTGGATCAGACATGGATTCAAACCAATCTAAAAACCCTCTCAATGAGTCTGCAAACAATCCAAAACCACCTCAAAACAATCCCCCACCTTCAGAAGACCAACCGTTCTAAAAACCCTCAACCATTATAGGATCTCATAGGAAATAATCTAAATCAGCTGAGATGATATCAGAACACATATGTGAATATCCCCACCTTGTGCCCCATGTTTTCCACACTAAACTCCATTATTGAAAGCATGGAGAAACTCACAAAACATCACAATGTTTCACTCCTTTGGCGTGAATCCATGCACGCCCAGTTTGATGACGGGCTTGAATATGATCAAGTTATGGATCTAAATATAACAAAACATGACATATATAACATTTTTGTTGATCCCAAAACTGATTTAAAAGTGGACCCTAAAAAACCAATTTGCTAATTAAATGGTGCACAAATGATGCAATACGTGACAACTTTTGGGATCGTTGGTGGATGGTTTTTGATAGACCACCCCACAAAAAATTAGATGTCCCATTCTATTTCATAAGAAAATTGTATGCTGAATTTGTACTTGGTCAAAAAGTAAATTATTGGAGCATGAGACAGAACCAGGGCATAGGCTTAGGCACTTCCCATGATAGGTCAGGGGAATAGTGGGTGAAATCCTGCACATATGTCCCCCCTCCTATGATTTCACAATCTCCTACAGTGCAACATCCTGACATTATTATTGAGGCCGACTCATAGACTATTCAAGCCATTCACACCTTGAGTTATCTACTGGTTAGGCAGAGTGTGGAATTATTGCCTCCTCATGCTAACATTTCTGGCCCTTCCACATCCTCCACAAGCTCACATGTTTGTGATGACATGTAACTGATTGAATGGTTAATAATGTTAAGTGGAAGATAATGCAAGGCATTAAATCAGTTAATGGTTTGTATTGTCATTGATGTCAACTTGATATCATCTGTATGGTCATGTAAATAATTCCAAAGAATTTAGAGAATCAATGGAACAAAGGTTATGCTTTCAGCAATGCATAAAAGTCAAGTATTCACTAAGTGATAGACAACACCGATGGAGTGCACACCATCGGTAAAGGCAAAGAAGAAAATTCACAGTGATACCCAATGAGCAGAAGATAGTATTTCCTGATGAAGAAAAACCACAGGATGCCCGATGAGATGAAAATAGAGTTGCCTGAAAAGTACAAATCCAATGATGCCTGAAGGATGGAGATCCCAAAGTTAATTGGAGTCACACCGATAGAACTGTCAGTTGTCATGGATGACTAACTATAGAGTTGACCGATGGAATAGAGAGTTCAAAAAATGACAAAATATCTACATAGAAAGAGCTAAAGATAGACTTAACTGGTTGGTTTCTTTGTTTTATTTGACCAGAGTTAATTAATTGATTTAAAGTTGATTTATACACTGGCATGAAGATAACTATGAGACAAATTAGGAGTTATTCTTTAAATCAAATTGGTTGGATTGGTTTTCACACCAATAATCAAGAATCAAGAAACAATTAATATCATGTCTATATAAGAGACAAGATTAATTCATTTTCGTATGCATGGGGAAGGGGAGTGAATAGAAAGAGGATGTTGAAGAGAAACTGATGAAGAATAACTTCACATAGTCTTGATCAATCAAGCTAAAGGAGAGCTAAAGAATTCTGCAGACACTGATGAACAGTGAGCACAACATCACATAGTAGAAAGTGTGGAGCACAAAGAATTGAATTGACACATTGATCAGAGAGGTAATATACTTAAATAGATCTGAAAATATGCAATTGAAAGTTGCATTAGAAATAGGTCATAGTGTTTCAGTTTAACCATTTAAGCAACAAGCCTCTTTACCGAGTAGGACTTAACAGTCTTCTATATATTGAGGTACATTCCAAGGGGTGCCAAAAAGGTTGATTCATAAAAGTAGCATTGGACTTGCCCACTACCTATTGATAGTCTAAGAAGGAGGCTGATTCAAGGATGGTAGCAATAGATTCCTGATACTAAGTGACAACCTCTATGCATAAATTCCTCTAAAAAGGTCACACTAACAATGTGTTTGTAACCTTTTACAGGGTTGGCTCCTAACTAGGCTCACTTCAGAAGAGTGAAAATTTGGGGTACCGATCCCAGTGGTTTTTCCCTTAACAGGGTTTCCACCTTAAAATCCATGTGTTATGTATGTATGGTTTACTACTTTACTTTTTTACATTTTACATATGCATTTTTGGGTTGATCAGTATACTATTCTTATTTACTAAGTTTTGGTAAATAGTTTTGCAGCTTATCGGTAATCAAGGAGAATAAGGACATACAAGGAAAATCGATAGACAGTTAATCATTATAAGTATTTCATGGCATTTATCTTGTAGGGACTTAATAATCTAAGGTTTATGTGATTGGTGATAAATAGTTGAAGGATAAATTTTGAGGCCAGTGATTCACCCTCCCCCCTCTCAGTTATTACTAACAATTGGTATCAGAGATTGTGTGCTTAGAAGGAAGGTTTCAAGACCTAAGTCAAGATCACAAGATGAACATATGAGATGTACCTAAGTTGAACAAAGACAACTTTTCTTCATTGCAAAGTAGGATAAGACTCCACTTATCAGGTATCGGTAATGATGTTACTTAATTCCAATATACTAAATATGTGTTGCCTATGGGAGTACTGACAATAGATCAATTGAGAGAGAAGCATGAGCATAACCAAATGGTTATAGAGCTTTCTTCCGCACTCTTTGATGCTGAATTCAAAAATTTCAAGGATTGCAAATCTACAAAGAAGATGTGGGACAAACTAAAGCTTGTACATGGAGGTGATACAAATGTTCTGAGAGCCAAGGCAGAAAGCCTTAGAGGAAAGTTTGATGACCTCAGAATTAAAGAAGGAGAAAACATCACACATTACAACACAAGGATAAAAGAAGTAGTCAATGCTATATGAGGTGTTGGAGGTACACTTGAAGAGGAGACAGTGGTAAGTCAAATTTTAAGAACCTTATTGCCTATATATGCTATTAGAGTTTCTTCCATTCAAGAAATGAGAGCAGTAGCAAACAATACAATTACTCTTGATAGTTTAATTGGTAGATTGATTTCATTTGAGATGAATAACTTTGACAATAGTGTCTTACCAAACTTAGAGTCTGGATTTAAGTCTTGTATGAAAATAAGAAAATCAAGTCATAGACACTCATCTAGAAGAGACAGTGAAAGTGAAAGTGAAGAAGAAGATCTAGATGAAATAGAAGAACTTATGGCTAGAAGAATGCAGAGAAGCAAAGGTAAATACAAAGGCAAGTTACCACTTGTATGCTTTAATTGTAAAGAGATTGGACACTTTGCTGCAAGATGTCCTAATAGAAGAAGAGATGACAAAAGTAATGACAGATATTTTGAGAAGAAATCTGACAGAGGTGAAAACAAAGATTACAAAGGTTACTGACAATCAGAAAGAATAGATACCCGAGACTACAAGGATAAAGGCAAGAAGGCTAGCTACCTAGTTGCTTGCAAAGATGAATATACTGACATCAAACCTGATGAAGACATCGAGATGGTATTTTTAGTTGTGAAGGATGATTCAGATGAAGATGAAAGGTATGTAAAAACTGCACTCATATCTAGGGTTAGCAAGAATTACATCTAGATTATAGATAGTGGCTGCACTCACCACATGACCAGTCACAAAGAAAAGTTTAACACTTTTGAGTATTATAATGGTGGTACAGTAAGAATGGGTAATGATACATCTTGTCCAGTTGAAGGTAAAGGAACAATATTGCTGAATAACTTGATTAAATGTGAAAATTCTTATTGGGTAAAAGGATTGAATTATAATCTCTTGAGTGTTTCTCAGCTAAATAATTTAGGTCACAGAGTAGCATTTGAGAACAAGAAGGCAAGAATATTCAATGAATCAAGAAAAATGATTGGTACCGATGAACAAACTAAAGGTAACTTATTCTATATGAATGATACTAACACCACTTTCTTAATGACTAAAAATGAAGACATATGGTTGTGGCACAAAATATTGTGTCATGTGAATTTTGACAACCTAATGAAAATAAGAAAAAAGAGAAATGTAAGAGGCTTACCGACGATGACAAAGCCAGACAACATCATGTGCAAAAATTGTCAAAAGGGTAAAATGACAAAGTCAAGTTTCAAAAGTAAAACCCATACACTAATGACATTGTAGAATTAGTCCATACTGATTTATATGGACCTATGAGGACAAAGAGTTATTATGGAGATAGATATTTTATTCTCTTTGTTGATTATTACTCTATAATGATGATAGTTATGTTTCTAAAAGATAAATCTGAACCATTCAAGATGTTTAAATGGTATAAGGCTATGGTAAAAAAACAAAGTGGTAAGGATTTGAAATGTTTAAGATCAAATAGAGGAGAATTTATATCAGATGAATTCACTAATTTATGTAATGGGCATGGTATAAAAAGATAGGTTTTTGCACCAAGAACACCACAACAAAATGGGATCGTTGAGAGAAGGAACAGATCAATACTTGATTGTGCAAGAACATAGATGATAGAGAAAGGCATTACCCAAATCTTCTAGAGGGAAGCTATCACAACTGCTGTCTATACACTTAATAGAGTACAAATAAAGGACATAAAGAAGACACCTTATGAGGTATGGTATGGTAAAATACCAAATATAAGTTACTTCAAAATATTTTGTAGTCAATGTTATGTCTTAAAGGATGATAGAAATGGAAAGCTTGATGCCAAAAGTGATGAAGGTATTTTTATGGGGTATTCTACCAAAAGCAAAGCTTTTAAATGTCTCATCCAGGCTTCTAACAAAATAGTTGAAAGTGAAAATGTAAAGATTGATGAATTTGCAGAAAAGAATGAGCTAGAAAGAACCAAAGAACCAAAGGACTAAAACAAGTTTGTATATTGTGAAGAACCCAACACTCTACCCGAGCAACAATACTTAATTCTAGAACAATAGAATGTTGCAACCGACGGTCAGACTGCTATTACCGATGATTAGCATAATGATCAAGTTAATGTGCAAGGTAATGAAGAAAAAAATGAAGATCAAAATAAAGATCAAGTTGATAGACAAATAAGTATACCTATACTTGCAAGATATGTAAGAAGAAACCATCCAGAGGTTTAGATCATAGGAGATAAGAAAGATGGTACAAGAAAAAGAAGTAAGTCTTTAACCTAAAATTGTTTAATTTGTGAGTTTGAGCCAAAATCTGTCAATTATGCACTAGATAATGAGCAATGGATAAGTGCTATAAATGATGAGATTGAGCAGATTGAGAAGAACAAAACCTGGTCACTTGTGCCAAGATCAGATGACAAGAATGTCATCAGTACAAAATGGATATTCACGAATAAGTTGAATGAGAATGGAGAAGTCACAAGGAACAAAGCAAGACTAGTATGCAAAGGGTATGCACAAAAGGAAGGTATATACTACGGAGAAACCTTTGCACCCATTTCTAGGCTAGAAGGAGTAAGAATACTACTTTCTTATGTTGCATATAAAGGATTCAAAGTATATCAAATGGATGTCAAGTCAACATTCCTAAATGAAATACTTGAATAAGAGGTATGCATTGAACAACCAAAAGGGTTTGTCAATCTAGACAAGAGGAACATGGTATGTAGACTTCACAAAGCCTTGTATAGATTGAAACAAGCTCCCAAAGCCTAGTATGAATGACTTCATTCCTATCTAATAAGTATTGGATTTATAAGGACTAGTGAAAACAATAATCTTTATTCGAAAGAAGATACTGATGCTAACACTTTGATTGTTGAAATATTTGTTGATGACATCATATTTGGAGGCAATGATATGCTATGCAAATCATTTGCTGATGAGATGAGCAAAGAGTTTGAGATTTCTATGTTTGGAGAGATCAAATTCTTTCTTGTTCTATAGATCATTCAACAAAGTGAAGGTATTTTCATTACACAGTCCAAATACATCAAAGAGGTCCTAAAAATATTCAAGATGGAAGATTCCAAACCAGTTGGAACACTGATGGCTACTAGATGTAAGTTGATAAAGGAAGAAAAGACAACAGAGGTAAATCAGACTTTGTATAGATCAATGATTAGAAAACTCATGTATGTTATACACACTAGACTAGATATTGCACATGCAATAGGAATTGTTGCTAGATTTTATTCTACCCCTTGGGAATCACATATGACTTCTATGAAAATAATCTTAAGATATTTGAAGAATACCGAGGAATTTGGCTTATGGTATAGAAGAGAAGGAAAATTTGAACTTAAGGTGTTTACCGACATTGATTAGGCTGGAAATCTTGATGACCAGAAGAGCACAACTAGAGGAGCATTATTTATGGGTGACAAACTTGTCACATGGATTAGCAAAAGCAGGGATGCATCTCTCAGTCTACTGCAAAAGTAGAATATGTTGTTGCTACTATAAATTGCTCAAACATTACATGGATCAAATAGTTATCGGAAGGTATGCATATGAAGATCTCAGAAGCAATGATTATCTATTGTGATAACACCAATCCAATAAACATTTCCAAGAATGCAGTCATGCATTCCAAGACTAAACACATTGCAATAAAGTATCATTATTTAAGAGAACAAGTTCAAGAAAAAGAGGTGATACTTGAGTATGTGCAATCAAAAGAACAATTAGCTAGTATCTTCACCAAGCCACTGCCCAAGGATACATTTGGGTACTTGAGAAAGATACTAGGGGTCAAACCCTTGCCTACCAGTTAGTAAAATGACTGAAGGCTACATCAGCCTACATATTATCTGAATATCATTCATGCTGATGCAAGAAAAAAGATGAACTTCAAAGATACATCTATATAAAGATAGGTATATATCAGAACCGAGCACCAGAGAATATTGTTGTATTACTGATGGATAAGGGAAATTCAAGGAATATATTATGGATGGAAAGAAAATGATTGTTTGACATGAATGTCAGATATTTGTAAATTATTTTTTTGGCATTGTTGTCAAAGGGAGAGAGATTATCCATACTATCACATCTTTCTAGAAAGAGAGAAAGGTTATCCATTATCAGATTACTCCAATAGGGAGAGATTATATCCTAAGGGAGATAAGTTGTATAAAATATTACACAAAGGGAGAGTTGCTGACAAGAGAAAAAGACATCACAAAAGAGAGAACAGTCAAAAGAGAGAAATTTCCACAAGAAGAGGAATCAACAAATCAGAAGATAAAAGTTGCAAGAATCAAATCTAAGCTAAAATAGAGCTTAATAGACATCAGACATTTATCAGTTTTCAAATAAAAAGATTGGTAGTTTAATGAATCTCAACTGTTGTATTTCATATTGTATTAGAAATAGTATAGTGTGATAATATAGTATGTTTCCATCAATGCCAAAGGGAGAGATTGGTGGCATGTAACTAATTGAATGGTTGATAATGTTAAGTTGAAGATAATCCAAGGCATTAAATTATCTAATGGTTTGTATTGTCATTGATGTCACATTGATATCATCTGTACGGTCATGTACATAATGCCAAAGACTTCAGAGAATCAATGGAACAAAGGTTATGCTTTCAATAATGTATAAAAGTCAAGTATTCACTATGTGATAGACAACACCGATATAGTGCACACCATTAGTAAAGGCAAAGAAGAAAAGTCATAGTGATACTCAATGAGCAGAAGATAGTGTTGCTCGATAAAGAAAAACCATAGGATGCTTGACGAGCTGAAAACAAAGTTGCCCGATGAGTAAAAATCCAATGATGCCTGAAGGATGGAGATCCCAAAGCTAAATGGAGTCACGCCAATGGAACTGTTAGTTGTCACTGACGACTAACTACAAATTTGACCGATGGAACAAAGAGTTTAGAAAACAATAAAATATCTATCTGGCAAGAGCTAAAGATAGACTTAACTGGTTGTTTTCTTTGTTTTATTTGACCAGAGTTAAGTAATTGATTTAAAGCTAATTTATATAGCTGGCATGAAGATAACTACGAGACAAATCATGAGTTATTCTTTAAATCAAATTGGCTGGATTGTTTTTCACGCCAAGAATCAAGAATCAAGAAACGGTGAATATCATGCCTATATAAGAGACAAGCTTAATTCATTTCCATATGCATGGGGAAGGGGAGTGAATAGAAAGAGGATGCTGAAGAGAAATTGATGAAGAATAACTTCACACAGTCCTGATCAATCAAGCTGAAGGGGAGCTAAAGAATTTTGTAGACACCAACGAACAGTGAGCACAACATCACAACGCAGAAAGTGTGGAGCACAAATATTGAATTGACACATTGATCAGAGAGGTAATGTACTTAAATAGATCTAAAAATTTTCAATTCAAAGTTACATTAGAAATAGGTCATAGTGTTTCAGTTTAACCATTGAGGCATCAAGTCTCTTAATTGAGCAGGACTTAACAATCTTCTATATATTGAGGTACATCCCAAGGAGTGCCAAAAAGGTTGATTCATGAAAGTAGTATTAGACTTTCTCGATACTTATTGAAAGTCTAAGAAGGAGGCTGTTTCAAGGATGGTAGCAATAGATTCTTGATACTAAGTGACAACCTCTATGTATAAAATCCTCTAACAAGGTCACACTTAACAATGTGTTTGTAACCTTTAACAAGGTTGGCTACTCACAAGGCTCACTTCAGAAGAGTGAAAATTTGGGGTACCGGTCCCAGTGGTTTTTTTCCTTAACAGGGTCTCCACATTAAAATCCATGTGTTATGTGTGTATGGTTTATTACTTTACTATTTTACATTTCACATATGCATTTCTGGGTTGATCGGTATACTCTGCTTATTTACTAAGTTTTGGTAAATAGTTTTACTACTTATCGATAATCAAGGAGAATAAGGACAGACAAGGAAAATTGATAGACAATTAATCATTATAAGTATTTCATGACATGCATCTTGTAGGGACTTAATAATCTGTAGTTTATTTGATTGGTGGTAAATAGTTGAAGGATAAATTTTGGGGCCACTGATTCACCCCCCCCTCTCATTTATTACTAACAATTTGTGTGCCTCATACTTGTGATATGTGTAAGAATATGTTCTTGGGTCCCTTGAATGATAGTGATGCATATAACTATGTCTTCAAGGTGGATGATACTACACAACACACTATAGGCACAAAAGCACCACATGGAGATGTGCATCAGGGGCATATAGAGATGTGGACTCCTATTGTTACAGTAAGAGTAAATAGTTATCTTGTTACATTGTATTTAATTTTAAACATTCATATTTTTAATATAATTTTCTTATCATGATTGTCCACTTATAGTTTTTTATGTGTTTCATTTATATCTAGTTGATGACAGAGGAGGAGATGGCACAGGTGGACGGGTTCACACTTTTGGCCATTTCATTTGGCCTTGACACTTCCATGGTACATACATTTTAATGTACTCATTAGTTTCCTTTTATTATAATAGTGTATACATGTATTTTATAATTTTAATGATCATCTTATTACATACTCATGCAGGTTTCACTAGTTGCCACTAAGGGGCAATGTGAGGTGGTTTAGGCATCTGGTGTTGACAAGGGGAAGGTAATTAAGTATTTTAGATTGTTTAAGCATACATGTATACTTCTCACTTGTGCGTACTAATTTTTAATTACACATTTTATTTGACAGAGGGTGGTGTTTGATGATGTCATGAGACTGGTTCGCCATGATAGAGTCACAAGAATATCAATTTATAGTTATAGCCCAACAGTATGTATATTTCTAAATTTATTTGTGTGTATTTTACTATCAATTATATATGATGAACTAATAACTGATTGAATTTTTTAAGATGTTAAGTTGATGATTACTGGGATACTGAAAGTTAATGCAAGACGTTAAATTGGTTAATGTATTGTATTGTCATTGATGTCAACTTGATATAAACTGATTGGTTATATACATAGTGTCAAAGACTTCAAAGAATCAAATAGATAAAGGTTATGCTATCAGTAATGCATAAAAGTTCAGTATTCACAAAGTGACAACAAACACCGATGGGCAGTGCACCCCGACAGATAGAGAACCCTGAAAGTAAAGTCACAATGATACTTGAGCGTGAAACCTGACAAGCAATAACGATGAGAAGAATCAAAAGAATTAACAATGAGAAGAATCACAGTGTTACCCAATGAATAGACAACCCAGAAAGATAGACAACCTCGATAGACAGACAACCCCGAGGGAGATGCTCAAGGAGAACTGAAGTATTGACCAAAGCTAACAAAGAGTTAAACACCAAAAAAGAACTAAAGATCAGAAATGACTAAAGACTTAGCTAGCAAGAGATAAATATAGAGTTAATTGGTTTTTAATATTGTTTTCATCGACAAGTTAAAAGCCAGAGATAAGAGAGATATTTAAATTTGTTTTATTCCAGTTGTGAAGGAGAAGTCTACGAGATAAAACTAAAGTAAAGCTTTAAAGCAAGAATGCCTAGAATTGTGGATCACACCAAGAACAAGAAAGTCAAGAACCTAGAAATGGTGAAATCATGTCTATAAAGAGACAATCTAATTCATTGTGAATGAGGGATGAATAGAGAAGATGATGCTAGAGGTATACTGGTGAAGAACAAATTCATACAGTCCTCATCAATCAAGCTAAAGAACAGAGCTCTATTTCCGCGGACACCAAGCAATAGAGAAGTAAAACATCATAGAGAAGAAAGAAGTGGAGAAAAGGTATTGAAAGGATACATTGATCAGAAAGGTATTATGAGCTTAAAATAGATCTAAAAATCTCCAAAGTTTAGTTGTATATGTGAATAGATTATTTATTGTTTCAATTTAACCATTGGATCTGAAAGTCTCTTAATCGAGCAAGACTTAACAATAATTTCTATATTGAGATACATTCCAAGGAGTATCAAAATGTTTGGTCATGAAGATAGCATGAGATGCCAGATACCATTTGACAAAATACACTAGGTTTGGTCATAAAAGGTAGCATAGAGATGCCAGATATCAAGTGACAAACTATTCTATTTAAATCCTCTAACAAGGTCACACCCAACAGTGTGTTTGTAACCTTTAACAGGTTTGGATCTTCACCAAGCTCACTTTAGAAGAGTGAAAATTTTGGGTTACAAGTCCCAAGTGTTTTTTCCCTTAACAGAGTTTCCACGTTAAAAATACATGTGTCAAATGTGTTTATGAGTCATTTATTTCATGTTTATCTTTACACATTACTAAAAAATGATTTTCAATAATCACTATGTTATTTACTATGTTTCGGTAAATAAAGACTGCTATTCGGTAAATAGTAAGAATAAGGTTTAACAGTGAACTTCAAGCCATATTTATTTGATAAGATTATTTCAAGGCATATATCTTGTGGGACTAAAGATAACTAGAGGCCTATAATTGTGGTAAGTTTTTTGGTTAATTTATTGGAATATTTTTTAGGCCACTGATTCACCTCCCCCCCTCTTAGTTATTCTAACAATTGGTATCAGAGCTTGTGTTCTTAGAAAGGGAGTTTAATAGCTCAAGAAAAACATCACAAGATAAGCAAACAAGATGTGCCCAAGTTGAACAAGGACAACTTTGCGTCATGGAAAAGCAGGATAAGACTCCACCTATCATGTATTGGAAATGATGTTACTCAATATTTTGATTCTGAATGTGTTTCCTACAAGACCTCACACACTTGGTCAATTAAGAGAAAAGAATGAGTATAATTCTATCATGATATAAATTTCTTCCTCACTCTCCGATGCTGAATTTGAAGATGTCAAAACATGCACCTCTACAAAGAAAATGTGGGATAAATTGAAGATGATACATGGAGGAGATGCTAATGTACTAAGAGATAAGGCAGAAAGCCTAAGAGGTAGATTTGATGACCTAAGAATGAAAGAAGGAGAGAACACCACTCAGTAAAGTTGTAGAATAAAAGAGGTAGTCAATGTTATTCAAGGATTTGGAGGTATAATTGAAGAAGAGACAGTGGTAAGTAAAATCCTAAGAACCTTACTGCCTGTATATGCTATTAGAGTATCTTCTATACAAGAAATGACAGTAGTAGAAAACAATAATGTTACTCTAGATAGTTCAATTGGTAGGCTGATTTCATTTGAGATGAATAACTTTGATAACAGTGCCTTACCATCTATTGAGTCTGCATTCAAATATTCTTTGAAAATAAGTAAGTCAAGTCATAAACACACTATGATAAATGCTAGTGAAATTTATAATGATGACCAAGATATTGATGAGATTGAAGCACTAATGGCTAGAAGATTGTAGACGTGAAAAGGTAGATACAAAGTAAAATTACCACTTGTATGTTTTAATTGTAAAGAGGTTGGACACTTTGCTGCTAGATGTCCTAATAGAAGAAAAGATGACAGAAGTAATTACAAACCCTATGAAAATAAGTTTGATAGAAGTGACAACAGAGATTACAGAAGCAACAAAAAATCTGACAGAAGAGATACCCAAGACTACAAGGATAAAGGGAAGAAATCTTGTTACCTGGCTGAGAACAGAGCTAGAGAAACTGACACTGAATTTGATGAAGACATTGAGATTGTATTTGTGGCCATGAAGTATGATTTAGATGAAGAAGAAAGGTATGTAGAGACTACACTCATATCTAAGGTTAGAAAGAATGATGTTTGGATTATAGATAGTGGCTGCACTCAACACATGACCGGTGATAAACAAAATTTTGAAACTTTTGAGTATTATAATGGTGGATCAATAATAATGGGTAATGACTCACCTTGTCTAGTTGAAGATAAAGGAACCATAATATTGAATAACCTAATCAAATGTGAAAATGCATACTGGGTAAAAGGACTTAATTATAATCTATTGAGTGTTTCATAGCTGAATAACATAGGTCACATAGTAGCATTTGAGAATAAGAAGGCAAAGATCTTCAATGAATCTAGAAGGTTGATCAGAACTGGTGAACAGTCAAAAGGTAAGCTATTCTATCTTGATGATATAAATGCCACTTGTTTAATGGAAAGAAATGAAGACATATGGTTATGGCATATGAGATTATTTCATGTGAATTTTGACAACATGATTATGATAAGAAATAAAAGGAAAGTAAGAGGCTTACCAAGCATGTCAAAGCCTGAGCATATCATGTGTAAGAATTGTCAAAAAGGTAAAATGAAAAATCCTAGTTTCAAGATAAAATCCCATACATCTAATGCTATTCTATAATAGTCCATATTGATCTATGTGGACCCATGAGAACAAAGAGCTACTATGGTGATAGATATTTCATTCTCTTTGTTGATGATTATTCTAGAATGATGACAGTTATGTTCTTAAAAGAAAAATCAGAAGCATTTAAGATGTTTAAATGGTATAAAGCTATGGTAGAAAAAAATGTGGTAAGGAACTAAAATAGTTAAGATCAGATAGAGGAGGAGAATTTTTTTATGATGAATTCACTAATTTTTGCACTGAGCATGGAATTAAAAGACAAGTTTCTACACTAAGAACACCACAACAAAATGGGATTGCTAAAAGAAGAAACAGATCCATTGTTGATTGTGCAAGAACACTGATGATTGAGAAAAGAATCGCTCAAACATTTTTGAGGGAAGCTGTCAGTACTATTATCTACACATTGAATAGTGTACAATTGAAGAAAGACACTAAAAGGATACCCTATGAGCTATGGTATGGATACACACCCAATGTAAGTTACTTCATAATTTTTGGAAGTCAATGTTATATTTTTAAAGAAAATAGAAATGGAAATCTTGACTCCAAAAGTGATGAAGGTATCTTTCTAGGGTATTCCACCAAGAGCAAGGATTATAAATGTCTTAAAAAATCCTCTAACAGATTCATTCAAAGTGCAAATGTGAAAATAGATGAGTATACAGAGAAAAATGATGAGGAAAGAAAAAAGGAACCAAAATGCTACAATAGGTTTGTTTACACTGAAGAACCTAACACTCTTCCTGAGCAATAGTGTATCACTCCCAAGAAATAGAACATTGCACCCGAGCATCAGGCTACAAATACCAAAAATTAGGAAATTGCTCAAAATGATCTTCCAAGTGATAGAGATCAGAATGAAGGTCAAGATAATATTTAAAATGATGAACAATGAGATGAACCTGTACTTGTCAAGTATGTCAAAAGAAATCATCCACGAAACCAGATCATAGGAGACAAGAAGGCTGGAATAAGAAGAAGAAGTAAGTCACTAAACACAAGATGTTTAATTTGTGATTTTGAGCTTAAATCAGTTAATACTGCACTTCAGAATGAAGAATGGGTCAGTGCTATGAATGAAGAAATAGAACACATTGAGAAGAACAATACATGGACATTAGTACCCAGACAAGATGACAAAAATGTCATCGGTACCAAATGGATATTCAAAAACAAGGTGAATGAGAATGGTGAAGTCACAAGGAACAAAGCAAGATTAGTATGCAAGGGGTATGTACAAGAAGAAGGTATTGACTATGGAGAAACCTTTGCACCCATTGCTATACTAGGAGTAAGAATTTTACTTGCTTATGTTGCATTCAAAGGATTCAAGGTATACCAAATAGATGTCAAATCTGCATTCCTAAATGAAATACTAGAAGAAGTATACATTGAACAACTAGAAGGGTTTGTTGATCCAGACAAGAGAAACATAGTTTGTAGACTACAAAAAGCCTTGTATGGATTGAAAAAAGCACCTAGAACCTGGTATGAAAGACTTCACTCCTATCTCATAACCATTGGATTTGTAAGAATAAGTGAAAATAGCAATCTATATTTAAAAGAAGATACTGATAATAACATTTTGATTGTTGAAATATTAGTTGATGATATCATATTTGGTGGTAACAATATGTTGTGTAAATCATTTTTTGATGAGATGAGAAAAGATTTTGAAATTTTAGTGATTGGGGAGATCAAATTCTTTCTTTGTCTATAGATTCTTCAACAGGATGCAGGCATATAAATATCACACAGTCCAAATACATAAAGGAATTTCTCAAGATATTCAAGATGGAAGATTTCAAACCAGTTGGAATACCTATGGAAACTGGATGCAAGATGATAAAGGAAGACAATTCAAATGAGGTAAATTAGACCTTATACAGATCAATGATTGGAAAACTAATGTATGTTGTTCATACTAGACCAGATATAACACATGTAGTTGGAATAGTTACAATATTCTCTGCTAATCCCAAAGAATCACACATGACTGTTGTCAAATGAATTCTGAGATATCTAAGGAACATCTAAGACTATGGCTTATGGTATAAAAGAGAAGGAAAATTTAAGCTTCAAGTCTATACAGATGTTGATTGGGCTGGAAACTTAGATGAAAGAAAGAGAACAACTAAAGGAGCATTCTTCATGGGTGACAAACTTGTCACATGGATAAGCAAGAAGCAAGGATGCATCTCAAAATCTACTACAGAAGCAAAATATGTGGTTACTACTACAAACTTATCTAACATTGCATGGATCAACCAATTACTGGAAGGTATGAATATGAAAATTCTTGAACTAGTGATTATCTATTGTGATAACACCAATGCAATAAAAATTTCTAAGAATCATGTTAAGCATGCTAAGACTAAGCATATTTCTATCAAGTGTCATTACATAAGATAACAAGTTCAAGAGAAAGAAGTGATACTAGAATATGTTCATTCAAAGGAAAAATTAGCTGACATATTCACAAAGCCATTGCCTAAAGATACATTTGAGTACCTGAGAAAGAGACTAGGGGTTTGACCCTTATCTATTGGTCAGTAAGATGACTAAGAGGCTACATCAACCTATACATAATTAGCAGATCATTCAAGTTGATGCAAGAAAAGAGATGGATTGCAAAGATACATGAATACACAAAAAGGTACACATCTAAACTGAAAATCAGAGTTATTGCATTGTTGATGGAAGGGAAATTAAAGGAATATATTATAAAATGGAAATTAGAATGTTTGGCATTGTTGTCAAAGGGAGATAATATATCCTAAAAGTCCTAAAATGTCAAAAGGGAGATAATATATCCTAAAAGGGAAAGATTATATCCATATGAAATATCCATCAAAATCATCTAAGGGAGAGAAGTTATCCAAAGGGAGAGATGACATAAAGAAGAGAAATGTGTTGTCAAAGGAAAAAGAGATGATCAAGGAGAAGAAAATTCAAAGGCAAAGTTAACATTAGAGAGAGATTCAAATAAGTTTCTACATATATCTAGTGACAGTAATGAAGAAAGTAGAAGACACTCTGCAAGAAACAAATCTAAGCTATATGAGCTTACCAAGAGATAGAAATTTGTAATGGTTATAGAAAAATAAGATTGGTAAAATGTGGAACTACAACTGATATATTTCATATTGTATTAGTAATAATATAGTGTTTTTCCATCAATGCCAAAGGGAGAGATTGATGAACTATAACTTATTGAATGTTTGAAGATGTTAAGTTGATGATTATCGAGATACATAAAGTTAATGCAAGACATTAAATTAGTTAATGTATTGTATTGTCATTGATGTCAACTTAATATAATCTAATTGGTTATATACATAGTGTCAAAGAATTCAGAGAATCAAATAAATAAAGATTATGATATTAGTAATGCATAAAATTTTACTATTCACAAAGCAACAACAAACATAGACGCACGGTGCACCCCGGCAGACACATAACCTCAAAAGTAAAGTTACAGTGAGACATGAGCATGAAACCTGCCAAGGATTACCGATGAGTAGAATCACAAGCATTACTAATGAGAAAAATTTCAAGCATAGCCGATGAGAAGAATCACAATGTTACCCGATGGACAGACAACCTCGACAGAGATGCCCGAGGAGAATTGAAGTCTTGACCAAAGCTAACAAAGAGTTATACATCAAAAAGAACTAAAGTTTAGAAATGAAAAAAGACTTAGCTGGCAAGAGATAAATATAGAGTTAACTGGTTGTTAATATTTTTTTCATTAACAAGTTAAAAGCTAGAGATAAGAGAGAGATTTTAAGTTGTTTTATTCTAGTTGTCAAGAAGAAATCTATGGGATAAAACTAAAGTAAAGCTTTAAAGCAAGAAAGCCTAGAATTGTGGATCACACCAAGAACAAGAAATTCCAGAACATAGAAATGGTGAAATCATGTCTATAAAGAGAAAATATAATTCATTTTGAATGAGGGGTGAATAGAGAAGAGGATGTTGGATTTATACTAGTGAAGAACAACTTCATACAGTTGTGATCAATCAAACTAAAGAACAAAGCTATATTTTTGTGGACACCGATCAACAAAGAAGCATAGCATCACAAAGTAGAAAGAAGTGGAGCAAAGGTATTTAAAGGAGACATTGATCAGAAAGGTATTATGAGCTTAAAATAGATCTAAAAATCTATAAATTTTAGTTGTATATGTGAATAGATTATTTATTGTTTTAATTTAACCATTGGATCAGAAAGTCTCTTAACCGAGTAGGACTTAACAATCCTTTCTATATTGAGATACATCTCAAGGAGTATCAAAAGGTTTGGTCATGAAGATAGCATGATATGTTAGATACCATTTGACAAACTACACTAGGTTTGGTCGTAAAAGGTAGCATAAAGATTCCATATATCAAGTGAAAAACTATTCTATTTAAATCCTCTAACAAGGTCACACCTAATAGTGTGTTTGTAACCTTTAATAGGGTTGGCTCTTCACCGAGTTCACTTCAAAAGAGTGAAAATTTTTGGTTACCAGTCCCAAGTGGTTTTTCCCTTAACAAGGTTTCCATATTAAAGATCCATGTGTCAAATGTGTTTATGAGTCATTTCTTTCATGTTTTTCTTTACACATTACTAAAAGAGGATTTTCAATAATCACTAAGTTATTTACTATGTTTCGGTAAATAAACACTACTATTCGGTAAACATTAAGAATAAGGTTTAACATTGAAATCTGAGCAGTAGTTATTTGATAACATTATTTCAAGTCATATATCTTGTGGGACTAAATATAAGTAGAGGCTTATAATTGTGGTAATAATTTTTTCGGTTAATTTATTGGAATATTTATGAGGCCACTGATTCACCCCCCCCCTCTTAGTTATTCTAATAATATATTTAATATGATCAAGTCATGATTGTATGAAAATTATTTGTTTATATTTTGTAGGTAACCCCTAGTTTGAGGGAGGTACCATGCCAAGGGTTTGTATCACTGATGACCCAACTGACATTTCTTGAAGAAAGTTCAACACAGGTAAGTTTTAATGTTAGTTTAGTTATATTTAAAACATGTCTTTGCTACCAATGATTTAACATTAAATAGTATAAGTTGTACATCAATCTCATGTTCCCAAACATATATACAGATCAGAGTCAACATTTTTGGTATTTTCCCTTCGCTACCAAGGACATATATTAGGTCTCCTGATCACATGAGGAGACAGAGAGGCGAGGTACACGAGAGTTCAATTTTAAAAAAAATAAATTATTTATTATTGTTGACTATGATTTTAAATTTTTATTTATTATTTATAGAAACCATATAAATTAAGTAATCTAACTTGGGGTTTCACTTTTGTGTTTGAATGGTGGATTCATCAGATTCAAAGAGTAGTTTGAAGAGACTTCACTTTGATCATCCACCAATAGAATAGGATGTCCTAGAAACATTTGTAGTTGAACT
The DNA here is from genome assembly GCA_018584345.1 of Thuja plicata. Lineage (NCBI taxonomy): Eukaryota > Viridiplantae > Streptophyta > Pinopsida > Cupressales > Cupressaceae > Thuja > Thuja plicata. Next base: position 1,807,309 of record MU226855.1, on the reverse strand, counting down.
TCTTATGTTGAGATGCCATATGGCACATTTTGAGATTGAATATGCCATATTGTATCTACATATGTTAATTTTGTAAATTTTTGGAGATGGCATGTGCCACATTTTGTACAAAAATATTTCATATATACATATCTAAATGTTCTTTTCTGATTATTTTATCTTTTTCATGTGTTATATGTATGTATCATTTCCATATTATATCTTTTCCATGTGTTATATGTATGTGTTATTTCTATATTATGTCTTTGTCATGCATTGTATTTATGTATATATGTTCATTTTAATATTATATCTTTTCCATGCATTGTATGTATGTATTAGTTTCATACTACATCTTCATTCTCCATTAGCCATCTGGAGCACTATACTTTTGAGAGCACCAAAATGTTGATTGCAAGATTCATGGTAGATAGGAGTGCAATTGATTAATTTTTTGTCAAATGCATTATGTTATTTAACAGTTATTTTACATGTGTTTCTGTGAAAGACTCCATTGTTGTGATGTTGGGATAACTAAACCTCTAATTTGGTTTTCAATTTCCTTCATTCATACATGTGGCATGCCCACTGAGACAACCTTTGATGCTTTATAGATTTGGTTTTCATTTGATAACTGTTATTATTTTGGTGCTACACCATATTTGAATAGATCTAAAAGTAATTTTCATGTTTTTTTTATAATCCTTGCAGTCAATGTAATGAAATCTCTTTACCTTGTTCAAACAGTTCAACATGCTTTGTTTATGCTTGTATATTCCTTTGATGCATTTTATCAAATAGTTTAATTGGTACAAAAGCACTAAAGAAAACACCTAGGTCCACCATTGAGCCAGTCAAAGATAGAAGGACAAAATCATCCGTAAGGGTAAATTGGGGTGTATTAAAAACCAATAATGACTGTTTGCAATAAAGATTATATAATGAAATATGTTTAAGTCCTGTTAGTCCAAGTAGAGGGCTAGGACATCACAATATTGTTAGTTGGGTGAAAAGTACCCAAAGGGTCTAATTAGGATTTAGATTTTTCTAAGAGATTAAATTGGACTGTAGAAGTGGAATTAAATAATTTAGAATGCTTATATTTCAATAATTTGTAAGTTAAGAATTTAAATATTTGAATGTTAACGGTTACTTAGTTTAGGAGGGAAAAGAGTTTTAATGGTTAAATGTAATTGTAATAAAAAAAAACTTATTGGAGTTGGTTTATATGGTTACTAGGCATCATATTTGATTAGTCTATAGTAGGGAAGAGACACAGTATGACCTGGTATAGAGATTGTACAGACTGCACAAGTTTGAGCAATAAAATTGGTAGTTTTTTTTGCAAATTTCTTGATTTTTGAAAGTTTCAATGAGTCTAACTCATTGAAAATACATTAAAGTGTGTTTTATAAAATATATAAATCCATTTTAAATTCATTTTTATTGAGCTTGCATTGAAATTATCTGGCTATACCTTGACAGAACATAGTTTTGCATTGGTTTAGAAGAATGGATTGAGATTCTGTTGGAAACACTGAGAGGGAGGGGGGGTGAATCAATGTTTAACTAATTATTCTATTTCAAAAAATTAAAACATAAATCAATTATATATCACTTGAAGCTTAACACAAGATCACATAATACATAAAATGATTATGGGGAAACCTTGATTAGAGGAAAACCCTGGTGGGAATTAGTACCCACAAATATTGCACTAGTATAATGAGCCTGTTAAAGTTCCTTTTCCCTATTAGGAGTAGTCTTTACAATGCAAGTATAATGACCTGGTTAAAGGCTTGACACTATAAGGCATCTTTTACAAACAACCCCGTTAGGGGTAAGGACTCACTGTCCAAGAGCTCACTACTCAATGAGAAAGAAGGCTACAACCTCCTAAGAATAGATATGCACTATATCCAAAAGTAAACTATTGTATATGACACAGATGTCTTATTAGTTCTGGTTATGCGCATATTCTCTTATCTTCTTTAAGGGCTCTATCTCAT
>MU226855.1:1778314-1790951 GCA_018584345.1 Thuja plicata | reverse complement strand
CTTGTCTCTTTTAGAATCTCCCATTGCATGGTTTATTAGCAAGGTCATAGGCTTAATTAGCTCTAGCTGAGAGCAATACTCAAAATAGCCTTGCACTCCATGCCTAGGGAGCTCTAAACCAATTTCTTAAGGTTTCCAATCCATGGATCCTCTTGGAAGCAATGGTTTAGAGAAGTGCACCACTTGAGTGTGTACAATTAGAAAGAGTTTCTATGAGCTCTAGATCTCGATACTCCAAAGGCAAAGATGGAAAAGAAATCTAAAAAGGCATAAAGTTGTACAATGCAGGGTCAGGCTTGAAGTTTGGAGGCCATGGAATAGTGTACAGACCTGATCACTTACAAAACCACCCTTTATATTTGTGGACAAAATCTCTATGGATTTTGGACTAAAAAATAAATATAAAAAACATGCATTCATAGTCTATAAAAAAGACATCCTTACCTCCATTTGGTGTACGAGCACCTTCGGGTCCTAGGAAAGATCATATCTCAACTTTAGCTTGTAGGTGGTTCTAGCCAACCACCAATGAACAAGAAATATGATAAATTCACAAGGTGTATGTGGAGTGATTTGTAAATAGAAGATTTTAGCTTCATGTTTTTGGTTTAATCCAAAAAGGTCCTAGTTAGTCTATTTTTGCACTAAGTGTTGGAGAGTCAAAGTTGGTCAAAATATGGGCTAGACTCCAAAATGAGAGGTAAGAGATTAGATGAGGTCTAGACATGGTTTTGGACCAAATATGTTGATTTTTAATCTAGCTATGCAAGTTAGGAGTAATGGAAAGACAAGATTGAAAAAATTGCAAAAGTTGCTCATGACAACTTAGCAAGTTTGAAAAGTTGTCCTGACAACTTTCCTAAAAAGTTGCAAATAGCCAAAAATGGGTCTAAATCCCAACCTTAGTGTCTAAACATGTGTTGAAGGACTATATAGGGCTAAATAAACCCTATTTTAGGGGTTGGTTGTCATTTTGTATGGACTAATTTGGAAGAAGAAAGTAATTGACTGGTTTTATAACACAGAGTCACTCTTAAGCCTTCATCCATACTAAAATGGATTGAATGGTAATATTTAATGCATTGAAGGTTTAAATATTTGTATTTAGATACCTTGTCTAGATTTGGTTTGGATATTTTGTTCATTTCTTTAGCATTTTGTAAATTCTTTTAGGTTTTTTGGTTTGCTGTCATAAAAAGAGGTAGTTATGTAAACATGGCTCCTTCTTGAATTCCAATGGTTGAATCCTTATGTCCACTTGGAATAAAGAAGGGCACTCTATATTCTATGTAAATATGCATTGTAGGTTTGTTTTTAGTAGGGGAGCTTATTTTACAAGCAAGCCCTAGGCGGGTCTAGAGCCATCCATCTAGGAGGTTGCACAGTTGCAGAGGCATAAAGATGGATTGGTGTGTGCCAATCGCAAGTTGGGAAGTATAGGACCATGGGACAAGGTCATTTTCTCAAGAGGATAAGTGCAGGTGAGTTCATTAGAGCATATTTTTAGCCACCAAAAGATAGACTGTTCTATTTTCCCTAAAAACCCTTAAAATAGGGGTTTCTTGAAAGTACAATGTACAAACAGTTGGAGGAACCAAGGAATAGAAAATATTGAATCATGTTGAAGACAATTATTCAATTATGTATTGTCATTGATGTTACACATGTATTTACACTTATGAAGTGATGTTACACAAATGTCTACATTCAGACCGAGCATAGTTGGTGAATAGAATGAGTTATTTAGTGTTGACCAAGTTCAGTCGGACATTGAATAAAGTTTAGTGTTGACCGAGTCACTCAGGCAATTCAGTCTTGGTCGGGCATTCTGTGGTAGCCGACTAACAGTGATTTATATTCTATAATTAATTGGTTATATGAGGCCGAATGAATTGTGATTTTTTATTAAGAAGTTTATTCAAGTTGACTTGATAGGGCCTACCATATAAATGAAAGGTCAAGTTTGGATTGAATGTGGAGAAGTGAAAAAAAAAAAGAGAAGAGAAAAGTAGAAGTGTGGAATTTTTTGATATGAAGAGTGAAAGAAAAATCAGATAGGATTATGATTTAGTATAGATCACTCGAAGCTACAATAGAACAACTGATCACCAAGGATCTAGTTATAATCATTTTAAAGATCTGAATCAGCAAAGACAATTGCTTACACATATAGGTCAATTCATTGTTACTTTCTAACAATTGTAGCAGTGATCTAAAATCTCTTAACAGAGTAGACTTAACAGTTTTTTTGTAAATCCTCTCAAAATGTAGCATTTTTGTGTTGAAGTGTTAAAGACCTCTAACAAGGAGACTCCTTAGAGGGTGATTAAATCCTTTAACAAGGTCACACCTAACAGTGCATTATTGTAACCTTTAACAGGGTTGCCTCCTAAAAGGGCTCACTTCAGAAGAGTGAAAAATAGTAACTAGTTACATTGGTGGTTTTTCCATATTGGGTTTCCATGTTAAATTTTGGCGTCACCTATATATATGTTATTTTTTTTATGCTTTATGTTTCTGCACTTAATCTCTATAGTATAATTGCATTGGATATTACAAACATTTCTTTGACACCTGAGTTACAGAAGAATATCTTAATTAACTGAGTGACAATGTTAAAGTACTTATGACATCTAAGGGACAAAGGATTTGTTTTGGAGTAACTAATTCACCCCTCCCCTCTCAGTTACTTATCTCATTTCCAACAATTGGTATCAAAACTTCAAGTGCTTTCAGAGAAGGTTTCAAGGCCTAAGCTAAAGATTAGATATGTCTTATAGAAGGGAGATCCCAAAGATAAACAAAGATAATTTCCTAGCATGGCATGAGATGACGAGGCTACATCTATCTACTATCGAAGATGTTGGTTTGAAATTTTTGGAGAGAAAATATGTGGAACCAACAGGGACTATGACTATGGAAAAAATGATAGAATGGAAGCATCACAACATAATGATAATTGTTATATCCTCTTCACTCAGCTACTCTGAATTTGATGAAGTCAGGGACTCCCTATAGCCTATGATATGTGGAAGAAATTACATGACTTTCATGGAGGAGATGCAAATGTAAAGAGAGCCAAAGAAGAAAGTCTAAGAGGACAATTTGACTAGATGAAAATGATAGAAGGAGAAGACATTACAAGATACAGTGAAAGAATCAAGAAGGTTGTGAGTGCCATCAGATCTATAGGTGGATTAATTGAAGATACAATAGTGGTCAGCAATGTACTAATAACTTTACTTCCTATTTATGCTATTATATTTTTATCCATTCAAGAGATGAGGTGCAACAAAGATATAACTCTGGATACATTAGTGGGAAGGCTTACAAATTTTGAGCTAGACACATTTGACAATTACTCTCCCAGCTCTAGCAATTTTGAATCTGCATTCGAAGATAAATTAAACCTTGGTAAGAAGGATAGATACTTTTAAGGGAAGCAGAATGAAAGTGACAGTGATGATGAATCTGATAATGAAGATCTTGACATCATTGAAGCATCACTTGCAAGAAGAGATGCTAAAGGAAAATACAAGGGTAAGATACCATTGATTTTTTTTTCATGCAATGAGGTTGGTCACATTGCTGCAAAGTGTGCGAACAAAGAAGACAAAGATGAGAAAAATTTCAACAAATTCAAGGGCAAGAAATATTGCAAGAACTAAAAAATCTACAAGGATAAAGGTAAGAAGGTCTTGTTATATTGCAACAGATTTTGACAGTGATGAAGAAGAAGAAATGGTTTATATTACTATTAAGGATGAGTCTGATGAAGAAGATGAAAAGATAGCACTTTTCTCACACATCAATAAAAATGACACATGGATAATTGTTAGTGGTTGTTCTCATCACATGACTAGTGATAAGACAAAGTTTGAACTTCTTGAACACTATGATGGTGGGAGTGTCAGTTTTGGCAATGTGGAACTTTTCCCTATAAGAGGAAAAGGTTGCATTGTTATGATAGAAGGAATCAAATGTGATAATGCTTATTGGGTTGAAGGATTGAGGAGAAATCTAATCAGTGTAGCACAACTAAACAATAATGGCTTCAAGGTAGAATTCATGAATGGTAAGGCCAAACTCTTGGACGGTAAAGGGAACCTAGTTGGAATTGGCAGACAAACAAAAGGTAATCTATTCTATTTTGATCTCACTGAAGGTTCATGCTTTATTGCACAAGTAGAAGAAAGATGGTTATGGCATAAAATGTTGTGTCATGTAAATTTTGATATTCTGGTAAACATAAGAAAGAAAAAGAGAGTCAGAGGTATTCCTATTTTGAAGAAACCCGAGTTAGCAATATGCAAACAATGTCAAAATGGAAAGATAAGCAAGAATAGTTTCAAAAGCAATAATTACAATACTGACGAAGTCTTGGAATTGGTACATACTGACCTATGTGGACCAATTGGAACAACAAGCTATAGTGGAGAAAAGTATTTTATTGTATTTTTTGATGATCATTCTAGAATGATGACTATCATGTTTCTCAAAGAGAACTCAGAGGCTTTTCATAAATTTAAATGGTATCTTGCAAGAGTTGAAAAGGAAATAGAAAAGAAACTAAAATGCCTGATCTAATAGAGGAGGAGAATTCATTTCTAATGAGTTCAATGAGTTCAGTATTGAGAGAGGAATCAAAAGATAGGTATCGGCCCCTAGTACACCATAGTAGAATGGAATAGCAGAAAGAAGAAACATATCCATCATGGATTGTGCCAGAACTCTAATGATTGAAAAGAATGTTGCTGCCAAATACTAGAAGGAGGCCATCAACACTACAGTGTTCACTCTGAACCGAGTTTAACTGAAGAAGGTAGTAACATGACACCTTTTGAATTATGGTATGGATATAAACCTAATATTCATTATTTCAAAGTATTCAGAAGTAGGTCTTAGATCTTGAAGGAAACAAGAAATGGAAAGCTAGATGTAAAAAGTGATGAAGGAATATTCCTAGGTTATATTGGAGATTTGAATCTGTGCAAATAGTTGATTGTATGTTTGTCACTAATGACAACATATAATATATAGCTATGTTCGATATGCAATTATTAGTAAAAAAAATTTGGAGCTATGCATGTTTATTTCCATGGTGTATACATGTTCTAGATTCTATGTGCATTCACGCTGAGTCAGATATGAAGTTTTAGTTGAGTTATGTTAATCAGTCATGGGAGTTATAGTGACTGAAGATTATCTATGAAGAGCTGACATAATTAAATTATTTCTTGAGTTGTGCCTATCTTTGGGATATGCATGTTTGTATTCATGTTTAGTTATGATTTAAAGATAATTATCTAAAGGTGCCAAATGTGTTGTACCAGAATTGTGATATTGGAGTTAAATTGGTGGAGCCGACTTTATGATGCATTGCGTCTACTTAGCTTGGGTCATGTAATTATAATCAAGTTGCATGCTTGATATGGCTGAAAAAATAAGTATTGAAGGGACTCCTAAAGCTGACAAAGATTGCATCTTTTGGAAAGATACTTATAGTAGCTCATTTCATGAACACTAATTGTGAATGATAAGAAAAGAGAAATAAAAATTACATAACAGCATGTCCATTATTTTGGGATAGTACAGATATTTTATTCATCAAGAAAAGATCTATTTGAAGAAGAAGTGGAAGTATACAATACACTGGAACTTATCAAGACAACGGGTCTACTCAAATAGTTCATTTATCAGATATAGTGCATATCTATTTTACTAAAGGTTGCAGCTTTCATCATTTTAGCAGTGAGATTTTTGGACAGCGAGTCCTCACCCCTAACAGGGTTATTTGTAAAAGAATCCTAATAGGGTCAAACCCTTAACCAGGTCACTATACTTATTCCATTGTAAAGAACAACTCCTAATAGGGTTGCAAGATCTCCTAACAGGGATAATTATACTCAAGTATAGTTCTTTGTGGGTGCTAATTCCCACTGGGGTTTCTACCTATTTGGTTTCCCCGCAACCAAAATTGTTGTGTTCTATCTTGTGTTATTTGAATGTGTTAATGATTAATGATATTTTGTATTTAATTGAATAAAATAATTAAACTAGTTAGTTGATAACTGATTCATCCCCCCCTCTTAGTTATCCCTTGCGACTATTCTAACAATTGGTATCAGAGCCAAGTGCTTTGGAGAGAAAGCCTAACAGCTTAAGGTAGATTAGATGGCATACTTCAGGAAAGAGAATCCTAGTTTTGATGGAGAAAACTATCTTGACTAGAAGAAAAAAATGATAACACATCTTCAGTACATTGGATTTGAGATCTATGAGATTGTCACTCATGCAATTGATGTTCCCACCTTAAAAGACCTTGCAAAAGAAGACTCTATAATTAAACAAAAAGAAGTGTTCACTCAAAATGCAATTGCCAAAGAATCCCTAATCAGTGCCCTATGCAATAGTGAATTTTCTGAGATCAAGAAGGTAGATAAAGCATACTCTATTTGGAAATACTTAGAAGATATGGTTGAAGGAGATATCCAAGCAATGAATGCACACAGAAAAACATGGAAGAAAAGATACAATAATTTAGAGATGCTACCTGAAGAAAACATCAGAGCCTACAATCAGAGGATTAATGAAGTAGTATCAAGTATCAAGAACAATGGTGGAGAAATTTTAGAGAATGATATAATGGAAAAACTAATGACCACTTTGATAGTAGACTACAAGAGAAATACTGACATCTTGGATGAAACTGCGCAATTCTTAAAGGACTTCAAAAGACAAACCTTGATTAGCAAAATATCTGCATTTGGGATATCAAGATTTAAAATAGAACCTAAAAGTGAGATAGCTTTCAAAGCCTCAGTCCACAGTAAGAAATCTATAAGAAGCTCTAGTAATAATGAAGAAGTGGATATAGACCTACAAGAAATCATTGCTATGATTGCCAAGAAAGAAAGGAAAGGTAAAGGGAAATATGAAGGACATCTACCATTCAAATGTTTCTCGTGCAACAAAGTTGGTCACTTTGCATCCAAGTGTCCTACAAGAGTTAAGAAGTTTAGATCAGATTACAAGCCTAAGTACACTAAGGAATGCTATTATGCTAAAGATGGTGTAACTGATGATGATTCAGGAGAAGATGAAATAGGATTTATTGCCATTAAAGACATTGAGAAGATGCTTGAAGAAATGGACAAAGAAGATGAAGAAAAGCACAAGAATTAGCATTATTTTCCAAAGCTGATATTAGAACTGACTAGATCATTAACATCAGATGTTCACACCACATGACAATAGATAAAGAAATAGTTGTACATCTAGAAAAGTACAAAGGTGGAATGGTTAGATTTGGAGATAACACTCCCAAACCTATCATAGGTAGAAGATCTATCACCTTAGATGGAAAGAACAAGACATATGATGTTCTTTATGTTGATGGTTTTCATCATAACTTACTAAGTGTTGGACAACTTCTGGACAAAGGATATCAGTTGGAATTCAAGAATAAGAGTTATATTATCAACAACAAAGAAGGAGACATGATTGCATCAAATTCAAAAACCAAAGGTAATTTTTTCCAACTTAACTCTGAAGTAAGTTGTTTTGTTACAAAAGTGGATGACAGTTGGTTATGGCACAAGAGACTTTGTCATATCAATTTTGACAACATAGTCAAGATAAGTAATGTAAAGGCAGTAAGAGACCTTCCAAGTATTGCAAGACCAGTTGACACTATGTGCAGGGAATGTGTGATGGGGAAGCATGCGAGGACCTCATTTAGGAGAAAACAAGACTCTGTTAAAAAAAAATTAGATCTAATACATACAGACCTATGTGGACCTAATCAAACAAGATCATACTATGGAGAAAAGGTATTTCATTTTGTTTTTTGATGATTTCTCAAGGATGATGTGGGTTGCATTCTTAAAAGACAAATATAAAGCTTTTGAGAAGTTCAAAGTACTCAAAGCTAAGGTTGAGAATGAATCTGGATTGAAGATAAAATTTTTGAGATCTGATAGAGGAGGAGAATTCACCTCTGACCAGTTTTATGATGACTGCGAAGAACATGGAATCAAAAGATAGTTAAGTGCACCTAGAATCCCTCAAGAGAAAGGGATTGAAAAAAGAAGGAACAAAATAATACTTGACATAGCACGCACTATCATGATTGAAGGAAAGGTCTCCCATACCTATTTGAGAGATGCGGTCAATACAACAGTCTATACTATCAATAGAATACAATTGAGGCCAGGCCCAGACAAGACACCTTATGAACTTTGGTTTGGTAATGTACCTACTATAAAATACTTCAGAATATTTGGAAGAAACTACTACATCAAGAGAGATGATATCATTGGCAAGTTTGATGCTAGAAGTGACGAAGGTATTTTTCTTGGTTATTCTACTAAAAGAAAAGCCTATAGATGTTTTAATCTAAGATTGAAGAAGATCATTGAAAGTACTCATGTAAATATTGATGGGAAGTTTATGATTCAAGAAAGATACTATGAATGTGCTCCAATGACTGAAGATGAGCCTAGACCCATCAATAAGGACACAGTTATTGAAGAAATGTTTGACTATATTGATGTTTCATGTAACAATCCTGAACCAAGTGAAGAAGAATCACAGATTATAGATGAAAGTGTCACTCCTAAAAACTCAAAATACACATCCAAATACCACTCTAAGGAAGACATCATTGGAGATCGCAACACTAAAGTCTTGACAAGATCCTGAGAAAAAGGTTCAACCATTAATGAAGAGGTATGCTTACTTTCACAGATTGAACCCTTAAGTGTAGAAGATGCGGGAAATGATTTGGATTGACAAAGTGTTATGAAAGAAGAATTAGATCAAATAATCAAGAATGATACATGGGAACTGGTCCCTAGACCTCATGAAAAGAATGTGATTGGAACAAAGTGGATATTTAGGAACAAAGTGGATATTTAGGAACAAAATGAATGAAGAAGGCACAGTGGCAAAAAACAAAGCAAGATTAGTATGTAAAGGATATGCACAGAGAGAAGGAATAGACTACACTGATACATTTGGCCCTATGAGTAGACTGGAAGCTAAAGTTGTTTTTGGCCTATGAAACATTCAATAACTTTAAAGTATATCAAATGGATGTCATGTCAACTTTTTTGAACGGTGATTTGAAGGAAGAAGTCTACATAGAGTAGCCTAAAGGATTCAAACTTTTAGACAAACTAGACATGGTATGCAGACTAAAGAAAGAACTTTATGGACTTAAACAAGACCCAAGAGCTTGGTATGAGAGACTTGATTGTTACTTAATAAAGATAGGATTTAGAAAAGGAGCAGCAGACTATAACTTACTCATAAGAAAAATAGATGAAGGATTACTACTCATTGATATTTTTGTTGATGACATTATCTTTGGAGGTAATGACAAACATAGTGCAAAATTCGGCAAAGAAATGAAAAGTGAGTTTGAAATAAACATGATTAAACCTATCAAATATTTTCTTGGATTGAATGTAAAACAAACAAAGCCATATTCATAAATCAGTCTAAGTATGTGAAGGAGATATCGAAGACTTTCAAAATAGAATATTGCAAACTAGTAAGCACCCCCATAATAAAAGGAAGAAAAATTTCAAAAGATGATGATTCCACATCAGTAGATAAGACTCTGTACAAGTCTATGATTAGAAAACTCATATATCTTACTTAATTTAGACCTGATATTTCTAATGCAGTTGGCACTGTTGGAAGATTTGCAGCTGAACCCAAGAAAAATCACCTAATGGCAATAAAAATAATATTCAGATACTTAAAAGGGACTATAGACTATGGTTTATGGTATCCTAACTCAAAGAATATACAACTTCATGTGTATACTAATGCTGATTGGGCAGGTTGTGTTGATGAAAGGAAGTGTACATCAGGAGGAGCAGTATTTCTTGGAGACAGGTTGGTCACTTGGACAAGTAAAAAGAAGAATTGTATCTCTCTGTCAACAACATAAGCTGACTATGTTGCAGCAACATTGAATTGTTCAACAATGGTTTGGATCAAATAGATGATAAAAGACTTTGGTATTCAGATTAATTATCCTATTGGTATTCCCTGTGATAACACTAGTACTATCAATATGTCATAGAATCCTATGATGCACACAAAGACAAAATACATTGAGATCAAATACCACTTTCTAAGAGAAAAAGTTGCAGATAAAGAAGTAAAGTTGGATTATGTGAGCACTAAAGAAAAATTAGCAGATATTTTTACAAAGCCATTATCAAAAGATACTTTTGAGTATCTCAGGGAGAAGCTGGGAGTAATTCCCTTTCCTGAGTCTGATTGGAACTTACAACAAGAACATCAGTCTTTGGTGACTAATGAATGGTTGACTAATCTACTTTTGGAGTAGTACCTATGGTTAAATAATGTTTGGCACTCTTTGCCACTAATTTCAAAGGGGGAGTATTAGTAACAGGGAGCATATACTCTGGGTGAGTATATAGTCAGAAGAGAAATAGCAGTGAAGAGGAACCTTTGATGAGGATATTGAGAAGATTGTAAAAAGAAGGAAGACACTTTGAGTTGATGATATCACATGTTGCCATCAATGTCAAAGGGGGAGATAGTTGGAGATTTGCCTCTATGAAAATAGTTGATTGTATGTTTATCATCAATGACAACATATAATATACAGCATTGTTCTATATGCAATTATAAGTACATAAGTTTTGGAGATATGCATGTTTATTTCCATGGTGTATACATGTTCTAGATATTATGTGCATTCACGCTAAGTCAGATAAGAAGTTTCAATTGAGTTATGTTAATCAGTCATGGCAGTTACAGTGACTGAAGATTATCTTTGAGGAGCCAACATAATTACATTATTTATTGAGTTGCACCTATCTTTGGGATATGCGTGTTTGTATTCATGTTTAGTTATGAGTAAAAGATAATTATCTAAAGGTGCCAAATGTGTTCTATCAGAATCATGATATTGGATTTAATTTTGTGGAGCCGACTTTATGATGCATTGCGTCTACTCAATTTGGGTTGCATGATTCTAATCAGGTTGCATGCTCGATATGGCTGACAAAAGAAGTATTGAAGGGACTCCTAAAGCCAAGGAAGATCACATCTTTTGGAAAGATACTTATAGTAGATCATTTGGTGAACGCTAAGTGTGAATGATAAGAAAAGAGAAAGAAAAAGTACAGAATAGAATGTCCATTGTTTTGGGATAGTAGAGACATTTCATTCATCAAGAAAAGATCTATGTGAAGAAGAAGTGGAAGTATACAATACACTGGAACTGATCAAGACAAAAGGTCTACTCAAACACTTCATTTATCAGATATAGAGCATATCTATTTTACTGAAGGTTGTAGTCTTCATCATTTTAGCAGTGAGATTTTTGGATAGTGAATCCTTACCCCTAACAAGGTTATTTGTAAAAGACTCCTAATAGGGTTAGACCCTTAACCAGGTCACTTTACTTACTTCATTGTAAAGAAAAACTCCTAAATGTGAGTGTCAAATGATGCACCTACTGCCTGCGACACAACACTTCAATAAGTCATTATGTTAGTGTAAAACAAGGATTAATGAGAATATAATAACAAAACCCTAACATTGACCTATTGCTCCCTATCTAGGAAGAGTTTGAAAAATGTCATAATCATGCCCTCAGATTATGCACCATTCAGTGACAATACACTCCTAAGAATGAGAGATTTAATTGAAAAATAAGCTAAATGATTAGAAAGCATGTAATTAAGCTATGAAAACTGACATTATAACAATGCATGGAATTGAAACTAAAATGCTATAGATATCTAGAAAACATAACAATGCAATTTAACTCTAAAAATGAGGGCCATTTGCTCTCAAAAATGCCTTCTATTTATAGAAAAAGGGGTTGAAAATGGGTGGTTCAAATGCAAAGCTGAAGAGAGGTCAGGATTCCACTAGAAGAGAGCACATGGATTGTGCTTCTTCAAGTGCATCAAATCTTGTCACAATATTATTGGGTTGAAAATAGGGAGGAATGTGACCATTTTGGGAAGAGAGCCAAGAAGACTCTAGAAGATAAGGCTCATAAAGAGGGTGTAAGAGGCATTTATGAGGATGGGCTTGAGTCAAATATATTAAATGCAAGCATTTAAGAGGCATGGGGAGAGACATGGGCATAAGGAATCTTCATTAATGAGGCATTAATGAGAGCCTTAAAAAAGCATGGGAAGGGTGTAAGAGGGTGGCTTGAGAAAGTGAACTTGGAGAGAGTCAAGCTTGAGAAAGTTGACTCTCCCAAGTGGGTTGAGTTGTTAATCATTCCTTACTGGAATGTGACAACATTAGGAGGGAGGTTAGAATTAGATTAGGCTTACAATTAGATTAGCAAGGGGGGAATAGGTTGGGATGGGTTAGAACCCAGGGTAGAAGTGGTTGAGATAGGTTAGGTTAGGGTTTAGGGGAATATAAATGAAATGAATTAAACTTATTTAACTCATTCAAAAATAGGAATATTAATTATTTAAGCTTTTTATTTCTTTTAATAATTAATTAGGACTATAGCCATTTTAATTAAATTAATAGGCTAGGGGAATGGGTTTAAAATGCAAGTGATGAGATAGATTAATTCCTTTATAATTAAATACTTTAGCCATTGTTTGAATTTGAT
>MU226855.1:1721487-1769525 GCA_018584345.1 Thuja plicata | reverse complement strand
TAGGCTAGGGGAATGGGTTTAAAATGCAAGTGATGAGATAGATTAATTCCTTTATAATTAAATACTTTAGCCACTGTTTGAATTTGATAATATTTGATTGGTTGAAATTGATTTGAATTGTATGGCTAAAGTAGTTAATATAAATTAGTGATAAAAATCACCTAGGAGATTAAATCTGATTTAATAATAAATTATGCCAAAGTAACATTGTCTTGACATAATAGGGGGTATGACCACACCTAGGGCAAACAGGGTCTATGGTCAGTACAGACCAAATCTAGGTGGTTACACTAACAGGGTTGCAAGATCTCCTAACAAGGATAATTATGCTCAAGCACAGTTCTTTGTGGGTGCTAATTCCCACCAGGGTTTTTACCTATTTGGTTTCACCGTAACCAAAATTGTTTTGTTCTATCTTATGTTATCTAAATGTGTTAATGCTTCATGATATTTTGTATTTAATTGAAGAAAAGAATTAAACTAGCTAATAACTGATTCACCCCCNTCCCCCCCCCCCCCCCCCCCCTCAGTTATCCAATGGGACTATTCTAACAGGTTATTCATCCAAAAGCATACAAATGTCTAAATCTTACTACTCATAAAATAATAGAAAGTGTACATTTCAAGATTGATGAGTTTGCAAAAAAATGTGAAGATAAGAGTAGTAAAGAGCTTGAAGACTATAGGAACTTTGTGTATTATGAACCTGATACTATACCTATGACTCAAGCAATGGTGATGGGATAGAAGAACTGTTGACCACTAAATATACTAGCACAAACTGTGCAACCTGAGCTGCTGGTAGAAGAGACTGAGTCATAGACAAAGTGAATTATGTCACAAGCAAAGGGAATCGAATCATAGAAAAAGGAACTTGAGTCATAGACAGAGGGACCCGAGTCATAGACATTGGAAATCGAGCATCAGACAAAAGAATAGAAAAGAATGCTTGAGAATGACAGACCCAGTGGATCAAGTCCAAAATCTAGACTGAAGGATCCAGTACTTTCAAAATATATTAAAAGGCATCATGCACCTGAGAAGATAATTGGAGATTGGAAATAAGGTGTAATGAAAAGGAAAAAACTCAAAGGTACATGCTTACTAAGTGAATTTGAACCTAGAACTATAAAAGATGCATTGAATGATGAAAGTTGGATAGAAGCAATGAATGAAGAAATTGAGAAGATTGAGAAGAACAAAACTTGGACTCTGGTGCCTAGGCCAAAGGACAAGAATGTGATTAGAACCAAGTGGGTTTTTAGAAACAAGATGAATGAAAATGGTAAAGTTTATAGAAAAAAGGCTAGAATAGTTTGTAAAGGATATGCTCAAGAAGAGGGTATTGACTATGGAGAAAATTTTCCTCTTGTTGCAAGACTTGAAGGAGTCAAAAATCTTCTGGCATATGCTGCACATAAAGGATACAAATTATATCAAATGGATGTGAAATCTGCATTTCTAAATGGAATCCTAGAAGAAGAAATCTGTATTGAACAGCCTGAAGGATTTGTTGATCCTAATAGAAGGAATATGGTTTGTAAGTTGCAAAAAGCATTGTATGGACTAAAGCAAGTTCCTAGAGCCTAGTATGAAAGACTGCATAGCTATCTAGTAAGTATTGGATTTCAGAGAACCAATGATAATAGTAGTTTGTATATCAAAGAAGGACCACAAAACAAAATATAGTTAGCAAAGATATTTGTTGATGACATATTATTCACTGGATATGATGACCTATGCAAAGCATTCTCTGTAGCTATGAGTAAAGAATTTGAGATTTCTATGTTTGGTGAGATCAAATTCTTTGTTGGATTATAATTACATAAGATGAAGGATGATATCTACATTACTTAATCAAAATACATCAAGGAGATACTTAAAATTTTTGGCATGGAAGATTCCAAACCTATTGGAACACCCATTTGTACTCGATAGAAATTGTCTAAAGATGATGATTCAAAGGAAGTAGATCAAACCAACTATAGATCCATGATTGGAAAATTGCAATATGTTGTTCACACTAGACCTGATATTGCATTGGCGGTTTGTATTGTTGTAAGATTTTTAGGTAATCCCAGAGATAATCACCTGATGGCAATCAAAAGAATTTTGAGATAGCTGAAGGATCTTGAAGACTATGGTTTATGGTACAAGAAAGGTGGAAACTTTGATTTACAGGAATCCACTAATGCTAATTGGGCTAGAAGTGTGGATGAAAGGAAAATCACCAGTAGTGGATCATTCTTTCTTGGAAAGAGGTTAGTGTCATGGACTAGCAAGAAAAGAAATTGTATCTCTCAGTCCAAAGAAGAGGCAGAATATGTTGCTACAACAGTGAAATATTCAAACATCATATGGATCAAACATTTGTTGTCAGGAATGAAAGAAGAAGTAAAATAACCAATCACTATCTATGGTGACAACACCACCACCATTAAAATTTCAAATAATCTTGTGATGCACACCAAAACCAATCATATAGCAATAAACTATCATTTTTTGAGGGAACTGGTACATAATAATGAAGTAAGGATGGAATATGTGAATACTAAAGAACAAGTTGTAGACATATTCACCAAACCTTTACCTAAGGATGCATTATTGTATCTTAGAGGAAAGCTAGGGGTTCTTCCCCTAACTGGAGCTCACTAAAATACAGTTTAGTGATGCATCAATCTGAGCCACAGTAAAGATCTATCAATTGATGTAGGTACATCAGAGCACATTGCAGATGAATAAGTACACTTAGGTACACTACAATTACAAAGTGAAATAGTACTGACTATTGGTATTGGTTGAGATGGTATCTTTGGCATTTGTTGTCAAAGAGGGAGAGTTTTCTATAATACATAAGAACAAGATCAAAGAAAAAGAGTTTTGAAGAAAATATAGTAAGATGGAGATTTTGATGATAGAGGGAGTTTTTGGATAAGAATCAGAATGAAGCTAAAGACATTAATAAAAATTTATGTTGCTCTAAAATTCTATGTATTATGACATGTGTTGCCATCAATTCTAAAGAGGTAGATTATTGAAGAAAATTATTCAATTGTGTATTGTCATTGATGTTACACATGTATTTATACTTATGTAGTGATGTTACACAAATGTCTACATTCAGACTGAGCACAGTTGGTAATTAGAATGAGTTATTTAATGTTGACTGAGTTTAGTTGGGCATTGAAGAAAGTTCAGTCTTGGCTGTCACTTAGGCAATTCAGTCTTTGTCGAACATTCAGTGGCAACTGACTAACAATGATTTATATTCTATAATTAATTGGTTATACGAGGCTGACTGAATTGTGATTTATTATTAAGAATTTTATTCAAGCCGAATTGATAGGGCCTAACATATAAATGAAAGGTCAAGTTTGGATTGAATGTGGAGAAGTGAAAAAGAAAAAGAGAAGAGAAAAGAACAAGTGTGGAATTGTGTGATATGAAGAGTGAAGGAAAAATTAGATAGGATTCTAATTTAGTACAGATCACTCAGAGCTGTAAAAGAACATCTGATCAACAAGGATCCAGTTATAATCAGAATAGAGATCTGAATCAACAAAGACAGATGCTTACACATACAAGTCAATTCATTGTTAATTTATAACAATTATAGTAGTGATCTAAAATCTCTTAATAGAGTAGACTTAATAGTATTTTTGTAAATCCTCTCACAAGGTAGCATTTCTATGTTGAAGTGTTAAAGACCTCTAAGAAGGCCACTCCTCACAGGGTGATTAAATCCTTTAACAAGCTCACACCTAACAGTTTGTTATTGTAACCTTTTGTATCATCTTAAAATGGAAGCACTTCCATGTTAAGAATATTTATCCCTCATTAGGGGATGTTTTTGACCATCATCATATTGTCCCCTCATTTTTGCATCCTCCCTTACTTCTGTGTCTATTTAGGACCGTGATTGGGCCTCTCTGGGAACCTCCCATCCCATCTAGCATATTTTATAGGGTACCTGACCCCCTGGGTCAAGGTTGACCTCAACCTTGACCTAGGTCAAGGAAGAAATTGACCTTGACCTGGGTCCCCCTTTTAAATTTGAAGGTCTGATAGTTGTCGAAGGTCATCAAAAATTCATTTCCCACTTCCGAGTCGGCTATTTTGGGTTCCAAAGTGGAAAATCTTAAATTATATTTAATATAGGTCCTCTCTAGGGGCATGGTTCTAATTGGAATTTAATTCCCCTATGTGTGCCTCTCTAGAAGATTGTGCCCTAGTTTCATATAAAAGGAAGCTTTCTCGTCTCATTTTCTCTAACCATGAACCAAGTAAGAAGAGGTGATCAAGAAAAAAGTTCAAGCATCCATTGTTCTACATGCTCTCAAGATTTCAAAGTGTTCAATTCTTCCTCTCAAGCATTCAATTTCTCCATTAAATATCAAGGATTCAATATTTCAAGCATTTGAAGGGAATTGGTTCAAACATTCAAGATTCATCATTCAAATCCTAGATCTAGCCATCATGGTGGTGTGAGCCTCCTTCAAGATCCTTTGTGCATCCTCAAGACCCATTCATTCTTCCTTAAAGGTGGATTCCAAGCATACAATCATGGAGGTTTATGGTTTCTAATTGAGTCCAAAGCTTTCATATTTACATACTTTCTTACATTCAAAATACAATTGCATATCTATTGAATATCATAACTTCATTGTTAGATGTACTTCTACTACGTGCTAGCATTATTTATTTCAATTATTGATTTCAAGGTTAATTCCTACATCAGGGTTTGACTAAGGAAAACCACCCCCAACAAAAAAATATCTTTTTCTTGTAGATACAGGTTCAGGACTATGCATTTGAACTCAAATCTGGACACCCTTTTTAGCAAACTATCAGGATCTGAAAATAGATTTTCTATCGAGGCAACACAGGTTAGGGTCAAGATTATTGGGTCAGTGGTGACATTTGTGGGTCAAGGTCAACCTTTTTTCATAGGACTATGTTGGATTGGAAAAATATTTTTGGGTTTTGTTCATCTCTGCATTTCTGTTTCAGGTCATACTTCAAATTTTCTAGAAATAGAGTACATACCTTAATAAATAGCATTCTTTAGATTTGCAATTCTTTAAGGTTGGCACTTCCTCTCATCCTTTTCAATTACTGCAATATATCATATCTCCTTAAACATAAAATAGAATTTAAGATCTTCTTCTTTTCTCTCATTTCCAAATGGTTGATTCATTTGTGCATTGATCCTTCTTTTGGGTTAATCAACTTGGATCTTTCATTTGTGCATTTCAGGATAAAAGAGGAACATCTTATCTCACTTCCCCCTATATGCTCGATCACATTACAATATACAAATTACAATTAAATGTAAAGGTTAAGGAAATACAACACATATCAAACCTAATCAACAAATAAAAACCAATTTTCTTTGTTTACACCTTTAATAGGGTTGGCTCCTGACAGGGCTTACTTCAAAAGAGTGAAAAATAGTAACTGGTTACATTGGTGGTTTTTCCCATATTGGGTTTCCATGTTAAATCTTGGTGTCACCTGTGTATATGTTATTTGTTTTATTCTTTATGTTTCTATACTTAATCTCTATAGTATAATTTCATTGTATATTACAAATATTTCTTTGACACCAGAGTTACAGAAGAATATCTTAATTAATCGAGTGATAGTCTTAAAGTACTTAAGACATCTAAGGGACAAAGGATTTGTTTTGGAGTAACTGATTCACCCCTACCCTCTCATTTACTTATCTCATTTCCAATAGAATCCTATTTTTATTTTTGAATGAATCCAAAGTTAATTTGGAGGCTTGTTAAGGGAAATTAGAAGAGATTCCAAGATTTCAAGTTTTAGGAGGCCTAATTGATCAAAAACGCTACAAGGTCTAAAACATAGGAATCAAGAAATCAATTGCAAAACCAATGAAGGATTAGTGAAGGGGTTTCTAACTCCTATATAAAATGATGGGGAAGGAGGATGGACATCTAATTACCATGCCATAGAAATATTGAAACATATTTTCTTGGATAGGACCCATGAGTGCATAGAAGATTGTGAAGGAGTGAAGAGAGTTTGAAGTTGAATGGAGAGATTCAGTGGAGTAAAGGATTGTGGTGTAGGAGAACCAAAAATAAATCAAATGTTTCTATGGACCATAGGGGTTCCTTCAAGGTCCTAAGAGGCCTTTACAAATTTTAAGACACTAGGGTTAGCCATTGGATCATCATGTAAGGCCATAGTACCAATATTGGAACAATATGAGCCCTTGGGTCACTATGAGTCATTTATGATCCCAAACCCTAGAAATAGGTTTTTTTTAATTTTTTAGTGTTAGGATCCACTATGGAGCACCTAAATACATCTTGACAAAATTTGGTCATTAGATTAGCAAAAGTGTAAAAAATGTAAAAGTTGCTCAAAAGTTGTCAAGCAACTTTTGAGCAAACTTAACAACTTTTCAAAAACTAACTCCCAAACGGTCAAGTTGGTTCAAACTTGTCATGTAACCATTAGGAGTACCCAAAATATCCCTTTCAGGAGGGTGGTAGGCTAATGATGTAAGTTGATATTTTAAAATCAATAAAAGTAACCATTTTCTTGCATTTTGAAGGAGAGAGTCACTATGTACGGTCAGGTACGGATAGAGGGGCATGTGAGTCTAACACTAGGAGTGAGGGGTATGCATCTAATTCCATTTGGTTTTGGTCTCATGTGATGATCGATCTTGTTTTGAAAGTTATCTAATTTTCAAACTCACTGCCTGAATTGTATGCCCTAATTCAGGCTTTCTTAGGAAATTAAGTGTATCTTCACTTTCCACCATGGGAAATTAATTACCCTTGGTGGAAAGCTTTTTATTATGATTCTTTTCAATATTCTACAAGATAGGTTCTTCAAGTTTTAGGGAAGTGGGAATGGAGTGATGCCCTAGGTGTATATTCATACGTATGCACCTATCCCAATTTAGGACAACAGTCATAACTTCTATTTGGGGATTGACCAGAAGCCCTAAGTTAAAGGAAGAGTCATTTGTGCACACCCTCACATGATCCAATAGTTATTGGGAATTGGATATATCTAGAAGACACATGTAGTGTAAATGGAGGCCTAATTAGGGCTAATCAGTGGAACAATTTGGTGTGTCTTTCTATCTTCCTCTCAATCCCAAGTCCCAAGGCTTAAGTCCTAAGTCCTTGACCATAAAGGGTATCTGAAACCCCAACTAGTTCATAAGGTTATGTGGGAGAATCTCAAGTGAGATAAAATTTCCTTTTGAAAAAGGATATAAGCATAACCTTGGGTTTGTGAAGCAACCATGGTATATGGATTGTATTTGAGTGAAAGAACTATTGGAACTAAGAGATAGGGACCTAAATAGACCACATCCACAATTGTAGGTCACCCCTTGTCCTATATGTCATTTTGGGGTTATTATTGTGAATCAGGGTCATTTGCTTGAAGGTCCAACCTAGGTAGTTGGTCTTGAAGGATTGGTGAAACCTAGTGATTAGGTTACCCTTGGGGTTTTTAGGGTTGTGATAACCTTACTAAGTCTTCCTTACACACTTTTGATAAGTGTCAAGCATTTTGGCTTCCTAGTTTGGTGATCTAGGGTACATTGCCCTATTTGGGTCACTTTAAGGCTTCTAGTTTCCCACTTTGCATCAAGTGGCATCAGAGCTATGTCTGCTCTTGAGGATGAAGATATCCCTTCAAGAGTTACAAAAATTTGGAAAAGATGGTAAGATAACAAAGGGTACAAAATGTAGCCTTGACAAGGAGGTTGCAAGAGTTTGAAAGCAAGGTAGAGAGGGGCAAAGGAGTTTCTTCTGGTGATGAAGAAGGGAGTGAGTCAGAGAATGACACCCCTAACCAGGATGATAACATTCCTATAGACAAGATACCCCTTCTAGATGCCTTGAAATCTATGGGGAGAAGAACCATGGAGGAAAAGTTGGATTTGCCAAATTTCAATGGGAAGATGAATGCAGACTTGGCCTTGGATTGGATAGAGGCCCTAACAAGTTTTTTTGTATGTGAGGACATCCCTGAGAAGCAGAGGGTGAAAATATAAAGATCCAAGTTGAAGGGAGCAGCCCTTACTTGGTGTAACTTCATCCAAATAGAGAGGGTGAAGAATGGGAAGAGCATGATCTCTTCATGGAATAGAATGATTGCATTGGTCAAGGAGACCTATGTGCCTAAAGACTATGGGGTACAAATCCATAGGAAGAAGAAAAGCTTAAATAAAAAAGACATGGATGTGGGCTCATACACCAAGGACTTCCTATAGTTGTGTATGAAGACAAATGTGGCAAAAGATGAAGAAGAAAAGTTGGCAAGATATTTGAATGGTCTAAAAGTATCCATTCAAGAGGAACTCAGCCTACATTGCCCTACCTCAGTGAACAAGTGCTATAAAATTGAACTCAAGGTAGAGGAAAAGTGGAAGAGAAAGAAAGAGTTTGGAAAGGGAAAGACTAATGGTAGTGGGAATAACTTCAGAGGAAGAGAAAACTCTTGGAATAGAGGGAACTATAGTGGTAATAGTAGCAGGACCCCTGACCAAGGATACAAAGAGAACAATGATACAAACTCTAGAGGTAACTATAGAGGGAGGAGACCCTTCAATAGGGGAAGGACAAATAGTGGTAGAGGAAATGGATCATTGAGATGTTACTATTGCAATCAATTGGGACATCATGCAGGAAAGTGCCCTGATAAGAGGAACAATAACAGTCAAGGGGAAAGGAGAGCACAACTCACTAAAGAGGACAAGAAAGAGGACAATGCAAGGGACTTAGAACCAGACAATGGATAGTTTTTGATGATAAGGCATGTCTTCCTTCAAGTTCCACAAAGCCAAGAACCTCCTCAAAGAAAGAACCTGTTTAGAACAAAGATCAAATGCAATGGGAAGGTATATAATTTACTCATTGATTCTGGCTCAACTGAGAATTTAGTATCTTGTGAAATGGTACAGAAGTTAAACCTCCCTAACAAGCCTCATCCTTTTCCTTACCATGTGTCTTGGTTAAAAAAAGGTTAGCAAGCTTTAGTCACTGAAAAAGCATGGATAGAGTTTTCGATCTCTGATTTTAAAGACAGAGTTCTTTGTGATGTTGAGGAGATGGATGCCTCCCACATTATTTTAGGAAGACCTTGGTAGTATGATGTAGATTCCACACACCACTATAGGAAAAATACCTACTATATTACCAAGGATGGGAAAACATTCACCATGAAGCCCCTGCTTGATAACAAGACTGAGAAAGAACCAACTGTCATAACAATGGGGGAGAAAGAAAAGTTAAATGTTTTGAAAGAATCTGAAACTGAAGTGTATGTCTTAATGTCCAAACCTAAGGGTAATGTCAGATCTGATAAGGGTGATCCTATACAAAATGAAGGTAAGGAATTGCTTAGAAAATATAGAGATGTCACTACTAGTGACCTGCCCACAACCCTCCCTCCCTTAAGAGATATCAGTTACCAAATTTACTTGATACCTGGTTCATCCTTGCCTAACAAGGCGCCATACAAGATGATACCATTGTAGCATGTAGAGATTGCAAAAAAGGTAAGTGAACTATTGGAAAAGGGACTCATTCAAAAAAGTCTTAGTCCATGTGTTGTCCCATCATTTTTAGCACCTAAAAAGGATGGCGAGTGGAGATTGTGTACTAACAGTAGAGACCTAAACATGATCACTATAAGATATAGATTCCCCATGCCCAAAATTGAGGATATATTGAATCAAATAGGAGGTGCTTGCTACTTCAACAAAACAAACTTGAAGTCTAGATACCATCAGGTCAGGGTCAAACCACGAGATGAATGGAAGACAACATTCAAGACTATTGAAGTTTTGTTTGAATTGTTAGTAATGCCCTTTGGGGTAAGCAATGCCCCTAGCACTTTTATGAGGCTTATGAATGATATATTCATTGATTTCATTGGAAAATTTGTTGTTATTTATCTTGATGACATACTAATATACATTCATAGCAAGGAGGAGCATCTTGATCATGTGGAATAGGTTCTAAGGAGACTTCATCAACACAAGTTGGTGATCAACTTGGAAAAGTGCATGTTTATGAAGAAGGAACTTGTGTTCCTAGGATTTGTGATCTCAAAAGGTACCCTCAAGATGGACCCGAAGAAGGTTGAAGAAATCATAAATTGGCCTCCACCAAAGAACCAAATTGATGTAAGAAGATTCCATGGATTTCCCACCTTCTATAGGAAGTTTATCAAAAAATTTGGTCATGTGTGTTCACCAATACTTGATACCATTAAAGGAGGTAGAAAGAATAAGTTTGCTTCGACAAAGGAAGCAAATGATGCATTTCAATACTTGAAAAATATATTTTCTCAATACCCTATCTTGGTTCTACCTAATTTCAACAAGGTCTTCACTATGGAGAAAAATGCAAGTAATTTGGCCATAGGTGCAGTCCTAAGCCAGGAAGGTAAGCCAGTTGCCTTCTTCTCTGAGACATTAAATGATGCCAAAAGGAAGTACTTAACCTATGAATTCAAACTCTATGCCATGGTCCAAGCCCTAAAGAAATGGAGGCACTATCTAATCCCTAAGGAATTTGTGGTGTATACTGACAACCATGCATTAAGTTTCTCAATTCACAGGAAAAGCTCTCTGTTAGACATCTTAAATGGGTGGAACAGTTGCAGGCCTACACCTTCAACATCAAACATAAGAAGGGTGTAGAAAACATGGTTGTTGATGCCCTTAGCAAAAGAGTGAGTCTAGTTGAAGAGATACAACTTCAAAATGTGGGAATTGATTCCCTCAAACACCTATACCCTGATGATCCTAATTTTGCAAATTTTTTTCAAGTTTGCACAATGATGGTTGGAAGATACCATACTAATTTTTCTAAATACCTGATTCAGAATGGACTCCTATTCAGAGGTGCTTAACTATACATTCCCAAATGTTCAATGAGGACAAATATAATAGGGGAGAAAAATTGTGGTGGCCTAGGAGGACACTTTGGCATCGACAAGACTACAGACATGGTGAAGAGAAGCTATTTTTTGGCCAAACATGAACAATGATGTTAAAAAGTTCATACAGACTTGCACCATCTGCCAGTAAGCTAAAGGTGTGTCAACAAATCAAGGGTTATATCAACCTTTAGAAATTCCCTCTAAACCATGGGAATCAGTCTCAATGGATTTTGTAATGGGGTTGCCTAGAACAAAACAAGGTTTTGATAGTGTTTTTGTGATAGTGGATAGATTTAGTAAAATGGTTCATTTTGTACCATGTAAAAGCACAAATGATGATTCTCATATTGCACATTTTTTCTTTAAAGAGGTAGTTAGGATCCATGGTTTGCCTCAAACAATTGTATCTGACAAAGATGTGAAATTTCAAGGCCACTTTTGGAGGACACTTTTTTAAGAAACTTGGAACTAATCTAACCTACTACTCTTCCTATCACCCACAAATGGATGGATAGACTGAGGTGGTAAATAGATCTTTAGGAAATCTCCAAAGATGCCTAACCAAACAGTATGCTCAAATTTGGGATCTACTCTTGCCCCAAGCAGAGTTTGCATTCAATGACTCCATGAATAGGTCAATAGGCAAGACCCCTTTCCAAGTAGTGTATGGACTTCATCCCAAAGGACCATTGGATCTAGTAGAACTCCTATTTGATTTCAAAATCAGTGCTCAAGGAAAAGAATGGGACAAACTCATAACAAAGGTTCAGCATGAGGTAAAAGAAACACTACAAAGATCAACTTTGAAATACAAGGAACATGTAGACAAAAGAAGAAGGGAAATCCACTTCAAAGTTGGAGACAAGGTATGGGCATTCTTGAGGAAAGAGAGACTACCTAATGGTAGATATTCCAAGCTTCACATGAAAAAAGTAAGACCATGCAATATCCTCAACAAAATGGGTGAGAATGCCTATGAGATCTCTCTTCCTCCTACCTTTCAAATTTCTCCAATTTTCAATGTTGCAGACCTCACTCCCTACAAAGGTATAAAAGGTCCAACAAATGAACAAGGTGAGTAGGCATATATGAGTGATGAAGACTATGTAACAGATATACCACCAAGCAAGAAAGTGGAACTAGACACCATTTTGGAAACCAAAGTCTTGAAGTAGAAAAGAATGAACAAGTACATGCACTACTTAGTCAAATGGAAAGGACTCCCTTTAATAGATGCTACCTAGATGATAGAGAACCAAATAAAACAACATGGCACCACTGTTAACCAGCTATCCTTAAGTGGGAACTTGAGTTCAAATCTCATGGGAAGTATAGTGCAGGAGCACCCAAACTAAATCAAATGTTTCTATGGACCATAGGGGTTCCTTAAAGGTCCTAAGAGGCCTTTACAAATTTTAAAACATAAGGCTTAGCCATTGGATCACCATGTAAGGCCATAGTACCAAGATTGGCACAATATGAGCCCTTAGGTCACTATGAGTCATTTATGATCCCAAACCCTAAAAATAGGTTGTTTTTGAGTTTTTAGTGTTAGGATCCACTATGGATCACCTAAGTAACATCTTGACCAAATTTGGTCATTAGATTAGCAAAATTACAAAAAATGTAAAAGTTGCTCAAAAGTTGTCAAGCAACTTTTGAGCAAACTTAACAAATTTTCAAAAAATAACTCTCAAATGGTCAAGTCAGTTCAAAATTGTCATGTAACAATTGGGAGATCCTAAAATATCCCTTTAAGGAGGGTGGTAGGCTTATGATGTAAGTTGATATTTGAAAATCAATAAAAGTAACCATTTTCTTTCATTCTGAAGGAGACAGTCACCGTGTACTGTCAGGTACAGACAGAAGGGCATGTGAGTCTAACACCAGGAGTGGGGGGTATGAATCTAATTCCATTTGGTTTTGGTCTCATGTGTTGATCAATCTTGGTTTGAAAGTTATCTAATTTTCAAACTCATTGCCTAAATTGTAGGTCCTAATTCAGGGTTTCTTAGGAAATTAAGTGTATCTTCACTTTCCACCATGGGAAATTAATGACCCTTGGTGGAAAGATTGTTATTATGATTCTTTTAAATATTATTGAAGATAGGTTCTTCAATTTTTAGGGAAGTGGGAATGGAGTGATGCCCTAGTTGTATATTCATATGTATGCACCTATCCTGATTTAGGACAACAATCATAACTTCTGTTTGGGGATTGACCAGAAGCCCTAAGTTAGAAAAAGAGTCATTTGTGCACACCCTCACATGATACAATAGTCAGTTTGGGAATTAGATGTATCTAGAAGAAATTTGTAGTGTAAATGGAGGCCTAATTAGGGCTAATTGGTGTAGCAATTTGGTGTGTCTTTTTGTCTTCCTCTCAATCCCAAGTCCCAAGGCTTAAGTCCTAAGTCCTTGGCCATAAAGAGTATGTAAAATCCCAACCAATTCATAACATTATGTGGGAGAATCTCAAGTGAGATCAAATTTCCTTCTGAAAAAGGATACAAGCATAACCTGGGGTTTGTGAAGCAACCATGGTATATGGATTGCATTTGAGTGAAAGAACCATTGCAACTAAGAGATAGGGACCTAAATAGATCAAATCCACAAGAGTAGGTCACCCCTGGTCCTATATGTCATTTTGGGGTTATTATTGTGAATCAGGGTCATTTTCTTGAAGGGCCAACTTAGGTAGTTGGTCTTGAAGGAATGGTGAAACCCAGTGATTAGGTTACCCTTGGGGTTTTTAGGGTTGTTATAACCTTACTAAGTCTTCCTTATACACTTGTGATAAGTGTCAAGCATTTTGGATTCCTAGTTTGGTGATCTAGGGTACATTGCCCTATTTGGGTCACTTTAAGGCTTCTAGTTGCCCACTTTGCATCATATTGATAGAAGAATCCTCTAGTTAGGGTAAAGATAAGTTTCCCTAGGAAGGCTAATAAATAGCCTTAGGAAGAGAAATAAATATATTGAAGTGGAATCTCTCCGTCAAATTGGTATAAGAGCCATTGAAAGGCTTGGGAAGAGTGTTGTGTATGTCAGAGGTGAGTGAGTCAATAGGAGAAAGAACCATGATGACAAATGAAAAGTTTGAAAGGGAATTGATAGAGAAGCAAGAGAGGAATGGAATTCTAGAGGAAGATATGGAGGAAATGAAGAAAAGACTAGTAGAAGTTACAGAGACTGTAGACAAAGTGAAGGAGTAGTTGGAGGATGATAAAGGTAAGGGAAAAGCACAAAGAGAAGAAGATGTAGAACTAGAACTAGACCCACCATTACCTAAGGAACCTTTCCTCAAATCCCTCAATGAATTAAGTGGTAAATCACTTGAAGGCATCCATGTGTTCACTAGAAGAATGGATGCAGAATTAGGATGATAAAGGTAAGGGAAAAGAACAAAGAGAAGAAGATGTAGAACTAGAACTAGACCCACCATTACCTAAGGAACCTTTCCTCCAATCCCTCAATGAATTAAGTGGTAAATCACTTGAATGCATCCATGTGTTCACTAGAAGAATGGATGTAGAATTATTTATGGAGGGGATTGAAGGAATGGAGAATCACTTTGAATGTGATGGGATTACAGAGGCCCAAAAAGTGAAGATAGCCAAGTCTAAATTGAGGGGACAAGCTCTAACTTGGTGGAAGTTCCTACAAAAAGAAAGAGAGAGAGAAGGGAATAAGCCCATAGTGAATTAGAAGGCTATGGTGACTAAGGTCAAAGAAAGATACCTACTAGATGATTATGAAACCCAAGTACACAAGAAGAGACAAAACCTTAGGTAGAAGGAGATTAATGTAGCCTCTTATACAGAGGAGTTCCAGAATTTATGCCTTAGATCCAACATACACGAAGAGGAAAGAATTAGAGTGGAAAGATACCTCAATAGGCTTAGATGTAGCATTCAAGAAGAGATAATTCTAATTACCCTAACTATTGTCCATGGTTGTGTACAAATGGCCCTCACAAAGGAGGAAAGAATCAAGAAAAAGAAAGAATCTAACTCTAGAGGAAGAGGAAGAGGAAGAGATTTTAGAGGTGGACATAGAGGAGGTTCTAGTGGTACAAGAAATGAACATAGAATTCAAGGAGAATCCAATTTGATTCAACAAGTAAGTGAGCCAAAAAATAGAGCTGGCTATGGCATAGGTAGGAGTACAACAGTGGTGGAAGACGTAGGACTGGTGGCTCTAGAAGAAGTTCATACTTTGCTACCATGAAATGTTACCATTGTTGACAAATAGGACACCTTGCCTATAGATGTGCAGAAAATAAATCATCCTCACATGGTGAGAATAAGATAGCATGTGTCCAAGAATAAGATAGTCATGTGAAGCAATCAGAGATAACTCTTGATTCAGATAAGGGTGAGAGTCTCATGCTTAGGAGAGTGTTGATCAAGGAGAATGGTAAAGAAGAACACAAACTTAGAGGAGATCCCTCTATAGGATCAAATGAAAAATCCTTGGCAAGGTGTGTAGATTCATCGTAGACTCTGGATCCATAGATAATGTAATCTCAGAGGAGATAGTGCAGAAGTTGAAGTTAAACAAGATAACCCATGCATATCCCTTCAAGGTAACTTGGCTAAACAAAGGGAAAAACATACTGACTACTGAGAAAGTGTGGGTTGAATTCACCATAGGAGGGTACCGAGACAAGATACTATGTGATTTCTTACCCATGGATACTTTCCATCTGTTACTAGGAAGACCATGGGAGTATGACAGAGAAGCAGTCCAGCATGGCAAGTAGAATACATACTCATTCAAGAAGAATGTAGTCACCTATAAGATAAAATCCTTGATAGAGGAGGAAACATTGAAGAGTATGGACTCCAATACACTCCTAATGAGTGGGAAAGAATTCCTAAGTGATATGAAGAAAGAAGAAGGGATTGGGTATGCCATCATTGTGAAACCAAAGGAGGGTGAGACACAAAAACAAGCACCTATGCCTGCAGAAGTCAAACAGTTGCTAGATCAATTCCAAGATATCATTTGTGATGGGACACCAGCCACCTTACCTCCAAAAAGAGAAATCAGTCATCACATTGATTTTGTGCTAGGGGCATCATTGCCTAACAAAGCTACTTACAAGATGACACCAAAACAAAACAAGGAGATTGAAAGGCAAGTCCAAGAGTTGTTGGACTAAGGACTAATTATAAGGAGCATCATCCCATGTGTTGTACCAGTGGTTTTGGCACCTAAAAAGGGAGGTAAGTGGAGGATGTGTACTGATTCTAGGGCAATAAATAGGATAACAATTAGGTATAGATTTCATATTCCTAGAATAGAAGACTTGATAGATTGTCTTGGGGGTGCTAAGTACTTCTCAAAAATAGACCTTATGAGCGGATATTATCAAATTAGGATAAAAGAGGGGGATGGGTGGAAGTATGTATTTAAAACCATAGAGGGACTCTATGAGTGGTTAGTAATGCCATTTGGGCTTACAAATGCACCTAGTATATTAATGAGAGTGATGAATGAAGTCCTACAAGATTATATAGGTGTGTTTGTAGTAGTGTACTTAGATCATATCCTCATCTTTAGTAAAACAAAGGAGGAGCATATGAAACACCAAGAGATTGTGTTGAAGAAAATCCAAGAAGAGAAGTTGACCATTAACCTTGAAAAGAGTAAGTTCATGAAACAAGAACTTGGTTACCTAGGTTTTTTAGTCTCTCAAGGTGATCTAAAAATGGACAAAAGAAAATTAGAAGCAATCCTAAGTTGGCCTACTCCAAAAATAGGGACAAAAGTTAGAGGCTTCCATGGTTTGGCTCAGTTTTATAGGAAGTTTGTGAGAAATTTTAGTGAGATTTGTGTACTTGTCCTAGATACCATAAAAGATGGAGTTAAGACAAAATTCATATGGACCAAGGAAGCCAATGAAGGTTTTGAGAGGTTGAAGAAGAATATAGATTCACAACCCTTCCTTGTGCTTCCTAGTTTTGACAGATTATTTATTGTGGAGTTTGATACAAGCAATATAGCTATGGGGGAAGTGTTGAGTCAAGAAGGGAGGCTAGTAGCCCTCTTCAGTGAAAGGTTAAATGAAGCTAAGTCAAGATATTCATCTTATGATTTGGCACTTTATGCATTGGTCCAATCTCTCAAGAAGTGGTGGCACTATCTATTTCCAAAGGAATTTTTTTATACACAGATAACCAACCCCTAAGCTATATAAACACTCAATAAAAGCTCAGCCTCAGGCACATCAAATGGATGGAATTTTTGCAATCCTACACATTCACCATCAAACACGAGAAGTGGTTAAAAAATAAAGTTACAGATGCACTTAGTAGGAGATTTCACACTGTCCAAGAAATCAAATTGTAAAGCATAGGATTTGAAGGATTAAAGGATTTATATGCAGGGGATGCAAATTTCTCAAAGATTTACAATGTATGCATTGATTTTGATAATCACTTTCATAGTAAATTTGTTGATTACACCCCAAAAAATGGTTTTTTATTTGAAGGGAAACAATTGTGTGTTCCAAGGGGATCCATGAGGTAAAACCTCATCCAAGAGAAGAATAATGGAAGCCTAAGATGTAACTTTGTGTTGAATAAGACCCTAGATCTAGTGGAGAGATACTACCATTGGAAAAAAATGTAGAAGGATGTGAGGAGATATGTGGAATAGTGTGTGATTTGTCAAAATGTCAAGGGTACCTCTTTAAATTCTGGAATTTATCTACCATTACCCACACCTAATAGGCATTGGGAGTGCATAAGCATGGATTTTATAGTGAGATTTCCTAGAACCAAGGTTGGTTTGGATAGTGTGTATGTTTTCGTGGACTGGTTTAGCAAGATGAGTCACTTTATCCCTTTTAAAACAACCGATGATTCTAGTTACACTGCTCAACTCTTCTTTAGAGAAGTGGTAAGGATCCATGGCCTACCAATCAGCATTGTTTCAAATAGGGATGTGAAGTTTATGGGGCACTTTTGGAAAATACTCTGGAAGAGGTTGGGAACCAATTTGGCACATAGTTCTACATATCATCCTCAAATAGATGGTGAAATAGAGGTAATCAATAGGGTGTTTGGAAACTTGTTAAGATGTTTGACCAAGGAGTATGGTCAAGGATGAGATCAAGTCATCCCACAGGCTGAATTTGCTTAAAATGTAAGTACCAACAGATCCATAGGTAAGAGTCCATTTGAAATTTTATATGGACTGCATCCAAGGGGAATTTGTGAGCTCAGAGAGTTAAAGAGTCATGAAGGAGTTGGTGGACATGCAAATGACTTTGCACAATCTATGAAAGAGGTGCATGAGTAGATGAAGAAGACTCTAATGGAGGAAAACCAAAACCTAAAAGATAAGGTGGATGAAGGGAGAAGATACTTATAGTTTGAAATAGGAGACTCAGTGATGGTGTACCTCAACAAATCCAGACTAGAGAAGGGAGTTCCTAGCAAGCTTTAGATGAGGATATTTGTCCCATGTAAGGTATTGGCTAAGTATGGCCTTAATTCCTACAAGTTAGATCTACCCAAGGATCTATCAATCTCTCTTATATTCAATGTGAAGGATTTAACTAAATACAAAGGTCTAGATATAGAGGAGTAGGAGTAAAACATAGAAATGAGCTAGGATGTGGAGGAACTAAATGTACCTATCTAGACTAAGCCTCAAGCTGAAAGGGTCCTAGATTGTCGAATGAAGAAGAAGACTAGATACAATATCTACATGGAGCATCTAGTCAAATAGGAACATAACCAAAACTAGAGGCTACTTGGATATCAGAGGGTGATTTCAAGAAGAATGGAATCATCTTAGAGCTCATAGCACCCCAGGTAACTTAACTTTCTTGTTGCCGGGGAAGAATGGTGCAGGAGCACCTTAGGGTCCTAGGAAAGATCCTATCTCAATTTTATGTTATAGGTGGTTATAGAAAACCAAAAATGAATAAAAAATATGATAAAGTACCAAGGTGTGTAAAATTATTTTTTAAATAGGATTTTTTAGCTTCATGTTTTTGGTTTAACCCAAAAATGTCCTAGTTAGTTTGTTTTTGCACTAAGTGTTAGGAGAGTCATAGTTGGTAAAAATGTGGAAAACACTAAAAAATGAGAGGTAAGAGGTTAGATGATTTCTAGATATGATTTTGGATCAAATATGTTGATTTTCAATCCAACTATGCAAGTTAGGAGTAATGGAAAGACAAGATTGCAAAACTTGCAAAAGTTGCTCATGACAACTTTGGAACTTTGAAAAGTTGTAATGACAACTTTCCTAAAAGGTTGAAGATAGCCTTAAATGGGTCTAAAGCCCAAAATTAGGGTCTGAACATGTGTGGGAGGACTATATAAGGCTAAATAAACCCTAATTCAAGGATTGGTTGTAATATTGTGTTGACTTATTTGGAAGAAGCAAGTAATTGACTGGTTTTTTAACAATAAGTCACTCTTAAGCCTTCATCCACACTACAATGGATTGAATGGTAATCTATAATGACTTAAAGGTTTAAAAATTTGTATTTAGATACCTTGTGTGTATTTTTTGGAAATTTTGTTCATTTCTTTAGAATTTTGTAAATTCTTTTAGTTTCTCTGGTTCGCTGTCCTAGACAGAGATAGTTATGTAAATATGGCTCCTTATTGAATTCCAACATTTGAATCCTTACTGCCACTTGGAATAAAAAGGGAAATCTATATACTATGTAAATATGTATTTTAGGTTTTTTTTGATAAGGCGAGCTTATTTTACATGCAAGCCCTAGGCAGGTCCAAAGCCATCCGACTAGGAGCTTGCAGAGTTGTAGAGGCATACAGATTGGTTAGATGGATTGGTGTGTGCCAATCCCAAGTTGGGAAGTGTAGGGGCATGAAAAAATGTCATGTGGATGAGAGGGTAAGTGCAGGTGAGTTCATTAGAGAAAATTTTGAGTCACCAAAAGATAGACTTGTCTATATGCCCTAAAAACGCTTAAAATTACAGGTTTCCTAAAAGTAAAGTGTACAAACACTTGGAGGAACCAAGAAATAGAAAATATTAAAGCCTAGTTTGATGTTAGAATGAATCCAAAGTTAATTTTGAGTCATTTTAATGGAAATTACAGGAAATTACAAGATTTGAAGTTTTAGGAGGCCTAATTGACTAAAAAGGCTATAAGGCCTAAAACATAGGAATCAAGAATTCGATTGTAAAACCCATGAAGGATTGGTGAAAGGGGTTCTAAATCCTATAGAAAATGATGGAGAAGGATGATGGACACCTAATTACCATGCCAGAGAAAGATTAAAACATAGCTACTTGGATAGGACCCATGAGTGCATAGAAGGTTGTGAAGGATTCAAGAGAGTTTTAAGTTGATTGGAGAGATTCAGTGGAGTAGAGGATTGATAGAAGAATCCTCTAGATAGGGTAAAGACAATTTTCCCTAGGAAGGATAAGAAATATCCTTAGGAAGAGAAAGAAAGCTCTTCAAGTGGAATCTCCCCATCACCATCCCACTACTTTTTGGTCCATATTAAGATCTCAGAAATCAGGAAGGATGACTCCAAAAACTTACCAATAAGTGTTGTTTCTTCCAAGAAAGAAACCTATAGTCTGGAAAATTAATCGTAGAATTTTGATCCTTATCACTTTCAATGTGAGTACACTTTTCTCTAGTTCTACCATGTTTAGTATCTATACGTGAATGTTATACACCTATATCATGTTGCACCTCCAGATTCTGAATCTTCTTTCACCAAACTTCAACAGTTTGGTTGAGTTTGGAAGGGGCACCTTGTAGATCTGGACAAGGAGTTTCATTTCATGTTGAATGGTGATGCTATTGGGGCTTCTTAGGAATTGAGAGTTTTGGATAGAGACACTATTTTTCTAGGAAATATAGGATGGGTATCTCCTAAAATACTCATTTCTATCAGGTGCTTCTAGAAGTCTTTCATGTTCATCGAAACCCTCACATATGTAAAAAAAGGGTTGTGGTCCCTTGACAAGAATTTTAATCCTTTTTCCTCCCTACCATGGTACCCGACCCTATTGACTATACCAGAAGTGCCTTGTCATTTCTACCATGATTTACACCAAACTCCTGTGATTCTCTGCCATGATCACATGCTCTTCTACCTTCAATTCTCCCTTCCCGCCTATCCTTCCTAAACATTTATTTTATTCAATTTATTTAATTAACTTATTGTTTAATCAAAATTAGCATATATATTTAAAAAAATATAGGATTTTTTCACTAATTATTGACTTAGTTTAAAAAATCTTGTGACTATCCACTTTCCTTCCAACATACAATTTTAAACTATCTTAGTTTCAATGTAAAATAATCTCACTCACAAACTCTTGGCCAAAATCACTTTAAGAAATAATATTTATTACATAAAATCAAAGGAAAAAGGGATATTATAGATCAGAGATATCAAAATTGGTGCGTTATGCTCCACCATGACTAAGGAATTTATTTCTAATGCTATTGGTAATAGTTTCCATTGGTGACATCAAATTCTTTATTGGATTGCAAGTTCAATAGATGAAAGATGGTATCGACATAAGTCAGTCCAAGTATGTAAGAGAAACACTAAAGACTTTTGGACTAGAGGACTCAAAATCAGTTGGTACCCGTATGGTAACGTGTTGCAAACTATCAAAGGAAGATGATTCTAAATAAGTTGATGACACACTTTACAGGTCCATGATTGGTAAGCTATAGTATGTTGTACACACTAGACCAGATATAGCATAGGAAGTTGGATTAGTAGCTAGATTTTCTTCTAATCATAAGGAATCTCATATGGTTTTAGTGAAGAGAATCTTTAGATATCTTAATGGTACTAGAGATTATGGTCTCTCATGTGGACATAAAGGTTAGTTTTCTTTGAATGTTTTTACTAATGATGATTGGGATGGAAATCTTAATGATTGAAAGAGGACAAGTTTAAGTGCATTATTTCTTGGAGATAGAATTGTATCTTGGACAAGTAAGAAGTAGAATTGGATATCTCAATCGACAGTCGAAGCTGAGCATGTTGTTTCTACAATTAAGTGTACTCATATAGTGTGGGTTCAACAGATTCTAGAGTGAATGTACAAGAAAAGGTAACTCAACCACTAGTTATCTATTGTGACAATACAAGTGATATTAATATTTGTATGAATCCAACGATGTACTCTAAGACTAAGCATATAGCTGTCAAATATCATTTTCATAGAGAACTGGTACAGGAAAAGGAAGTAAAGTTTGCATATGTCTCAATTAAGGAGCGAGTTGTTGATATCTTTACTAATCCATTTCCAAAGGATACTTGTGAGTACCTAAGAGGTAGGTTAAGGATCATTACCCTATCTAATATGAATTAAAATAAGATGCAGTTGCCTCAGTCCTAGTGTATTCATTGAATATTCTTATGTGTGGATTGATGTTGTGAGGCTACTCCTTAGGGGAGCATTCTCTAGAGTAATGTTCTTTTATTAGTTAGGTACTGCAGAGGAGATATCAGGTGTATTTGGTACCTTTGGCATTGTTTTCAAAGGGGGAGAAGATGTATGTTGCGAAGAGAAGATGTATGTTCCTAATCTTAGATGTATGGAGATGATGTGGGGAGAAGATGTCATGATGAGAAGATGTATGTGTATTTGACAAAGAGTAAAGTTCTGTGAAAATGAGAGTAATAATAGAACAAGTGAAATATAGAAGTGGAAATATTTTTCTTAATGTTTCATTTTGAAGATGCTAGAAAGTGTTGGCATTATTGGTCAAGCATAGAGTGTTTCCATCAATGCTAAAGGGGGAGATTTTTTCCATATCTAATATAGTGGTGGTAAGTATGTTTTGGTGATAACATAGTTTTTTGGTTACACAAAGATTAGATATTATATTTTCATTGATGTCAACTATTGAATTTGTGCTCTTAGTATGTTGTCAAGTATATTTGTGATGAAAGAAGAGTTTCAATGAGTTTTAGTTGTTGATCTCTTTAGAGAAGACTCAGGTATATCTTTGGATCTCAAATGCATGATTTCTACTACTTAAGTATAATAGTACAACTACTAGAACAATTAATGATAGGTGATAGATGATTTGAATGTCTTATCAAATATCTGATGGATCTTTTGGTGTGGTCATAGGATATGGTGGTCAATAGTGTTTAGATGCTACAGTTACAACCACAAATTCTTTGAGTGATCAGTGAGAAAGATAAGTGATCGGTGAGCAGAGACAGTTTTATTCAACAGGTTAAGTATTTGTTTTCTTGTTCTTCCAATGGAAGATCTTATCTCGGTAATTGGTATCGATGTGGTGGTGATTAACGATGAATAATTTATGAATTGATGTCATGCATTCATGATTGGTGTTGAATATATAGCATCATATTGATCGATGTTATCTTGTGCAAAATATTCTTGAGGAAGTTTGAGTATCGTCAAAACATGTTTGACTCTTTAGCTCAATTTCATATGTAAGTTATTGTTTAGGCCAACAGGGTCTTGGAAATATGTTTTGTGTATTTAATTTAGTTATTTGGTGCATTGTATCTGAGTAGTATGATTTGTAATTTTATTTTATGGTTTGATCAAGGTGGTGGACTTAATAGTTCATTATATAATGGCTGAATTTGAATGAAAAGTGTGTTGATCGTATGAGTTGTACAAGTGCGGTGTAAGGTTTATGTTACAATCAAGCCAGGGAAGAGTTAGTATGCTCATAAGAGATTGTATGCTTCAATGAATTTGATCAAACAGAGGTAGTGCTATTTGGCAGATCATTGTTGCTATTGTTCCCTAATAGTTATAGCAGTTGAAATCCCCTAATAGGGTAGATCCTAATAGCTCTTTCTTGTAAATCCTTTAACAAGGTGACACATTAGCTTGTGTTTTAAGTCCTCTAACAAGGATACTCCTAACAAGGTAAACATTCTAACAGGCCTAAAGTGAATCCCTTAACTGGGTAGCACCTTACAGTGTTATTGTAAATTCCTAACAGGGTTAAGCTCCTCATATGGCATAATTCATAAGAGTATGTTATTTTAGTGGGTACTAATCACCACCATGGTTTTTTCCCTATTTTGGTTTCCATGAGATTAATTTATGTCAAATTTTTTAATGATCTTGGATGCTTAAGATTTTCATTTTCTTCTATTAAGGTTAATCTTGTGAATGACGATTAACGTTTAAGTAATTATAAAGTTGGTTTATTTGGTAGATTACCAATTCACCCCCTCTCACTAATCAGATGTCAGGTCTAACAATTGGCATATCATTTGATGAACTAATCTCAATTATGTGTGATAAGACCAGTGCCATAAACATTTCCAAAAATATAGTACAATGGTCCAAAATAAAATATATATCCATTAAATATCATTTCTTGAGAGATAAGGTATTGGACACTGAGGTGAAACTTGAATATGTACCTACAAAAGAGAAGATTGATGATATCTTCACAAAATCATTATGAAAGGATAATTTTGAGTGTCTCTAGTAGAAGTTAGGATTTCTACCCCTTCCTAGTCTGCACTAATATATAAGGAGGTGTCCATTCATCCAGGCTATTATATGCTCATTCTTCTTTAGATCAATGCTTGGTGGCTTCCTCCTAGGGGGAGCAGAGTAATTTTCTTAGGAGGAGTTTTTCCCTTTTTCATAAGTTTTAATTTATCGTTGATAAATATTGCCATCAATAACAAAGTGGGAGATTGTTGGAATATTTTTTGTTGTTGGTGTTGTTATTAATCATTGTCATTAGTGTCAAGATTCCTGTGCTAATTCAATGAGGTTCTATTTTGTTCTTGGGTGATTTAGTTTGTCGTGTACTGGATGTTGTGCTATAATAATTTATTTTAGACATGTTTATCCTAGTCCTAATCATATCGCAACATAATGAGATACACTCTTTTTGTACTAGATCGATCTGGATATTGGTGAACATGCTTGGGAAACATAATATGAATTATAATGCGTAAATCATTTTCTTCATCTTTGGATATTATGGTAATTGGGTAGGGCATTTTTTTGAGTAAGGAGTTATTGTGTGGTCCATTTTTAATTCCTTTCCCCCATGAGAATGTTTTGTGGTGACCTAGTTCAAGTTGTGTATGGCTAACTTAGAAGATTGTGAATGGAAATTATGCTTAGCTGACATGGATGATTATGAAGGCATGGAATGGTATATGTAAAGGATAATTATGTTTGATATTGATATCTAAAAATGATGTGAATCTAAAAAGATAAATCCAAATATTATATGCGGTAGTATGCCATCAGAAGTGGGAGATTGTTGGAATATTTTGTTTTTGTTGTTGTTGTTGTTGTTGTTGTTGTTGTTGGTGTTGTTACTAATCATTTTCATTAATGTCAACATTCCTTGGCTAGTTGGTTGAGGTTTGATTTTGTGCTTGGGTGATTTGGCTTGCCATGTACTAGATGTTGTGCTATAATAATTTATTTTTGGACATGTTTATCCTAGTCCCAATCATATTGCAGCATAATGAGATACACTCTTTTTGTACTAGATCAATCTGGATATTTCTTAACATGCTTGGGAAACATAGTATTCATTATAACGCATAAATCCTTTTTTCATCTTTGGATATTATGGTAATTGGGTAGGGTGTTCTTTTGATTAAGGAGTTATTTTTTAGTCCATTTTTCATTCCTTTCCCCCATGAGAATGTTTTGTGGTGACCTAATTCAAATTGTGTTTGGCCAACTTAGAAGATTGTGAATGGAAATTATGCTTAGCTGACCTGGATGATTATGATGGCATGGAATGGTATATGTAAAGGATGATTATGTTTGATATTGATATCTAAAAATAATTTGAATCTAAAAAGATAAATCCAAATATTATATGTGGCAGTATGCCATCAGAGGAAAAAAAACCATAGGGTTCTTTTGGTGTTATAATTGGCAATAGTTATTTCAATAGTCGATTTCATTTTTATTATTTCTCCTTTTGACAGTGAGCAATTTTTCAACTGTGATAGCTATTTTTATTTTATTTTGGGTAATGAGCCGCATTGGTAGTGGGCCACCCTTATAAAAATCACCTTAACTTGTGTCACCTTAATTGGTATTTCATTATTGAGAATTTACATTCTCCATGATTTTCCCATCTTGGGTTTTCCACATAAAAATGTGGTGTTCAATATGTAAGGTGTTCTTATGTGTTTTCATGTTCATATCTATTGTGATTGGATTTAAGTTGCTCCAGATTATTTAAGTTTAAGAAAACTATTTCTTTTGATAACTAGTTCATTTTCTTAGGGATTCTAATTTGACAGTAATCAGTGCAGTTAGCTGTAAAATTCCAGTTGGGTCCAACAACATTGCTGAGGCCAGGGCCTTGTTTTTGGGGCTATCTGCTGCTGTCTCCAAAGGAATTAAGTGTATTCATATTGAAGGGGATTTTCAAATTATTACTTTGGATGTTTCACTCCAAGCTTCTAAAAATTGGGAGATCAACTATATTTTGGATAATGCCAGGAAGCTTCTTCTCCAGTTCATAGAGTACAAGATTTCTCATTGTTACAGAGAGGCGAATGGGCTAGAAGATTGGCAAGCTAATCAGGGAGTCATTTTAAATTTTGGCTCTACCGTTTGGGATTTTGATACCTTAGCTCAGGCTATGATTGTGGTTAAAGGGGTAGATTGGTATAGAAGGGAGATTTCCCCAGTGAAGGTGTTTTGAGCTCTTAATTAGTGGATTAAGGGTTAGGTGGGAGATAGGCTCCACATTTTTGGACATTCAGTGTCATATAGTTCAGCTTCTTGCTTATACATTTTCATCTTTTTTAGGGGTACTTGGCTCGTATGTCCAAATGGTGTATTCCAGTTTAGTGGGGTGAGGCTTCACACTTTGCACACATTTTTCGATATACTTGAGGTTTCAGGCTCTTAGCTGGCCCTTGGCTTCCCTCATGTGTATTTTGGTTTATCAAGGCCATGGCGTCATTTAGCCAGTTTAGGAAGAACAATTTGCAAGGGATGTCACATTTGGGTTTGTACTTTTGACGGCACAAATTTATAATATGCTATGGGGGCTACATTGGTTTTGGGTCACTTGGGTGCTGCGACATCATAGATAGATTGGTATCTCCTCATTCGTGGGAAGGGTTGGTAGGCTCATTTATTTTTGCTTATGTGGCCTTATTTGGGAAAGTTTTATGGGTGCACTCATCAGTAGTTTTTGTATGTTCTAGCTCGGTACTCGGACCAGCTTCAATTTTTTCACTCATGTGGGCACAGAGTATTTAGTTTTTATTTGCTGAGGTTGTTCCTTGGTTTTTGGTAGCTTGGGTGTGAAGCCAACAAGTGCAGTATGGGCTCTCTTATCACATGGGCCTGGCCTTTTATCTTTTATCATCTCTCTTCATGGCATCAACTATATAACCTCTTCCTTTTGCGCAGAGTCCTCCAATTTTTCTCAGTTTCTCTATCTAGTTTTTTCACGGCTTGAGCTCTCTTCTTAAGGCTTTGTGGTTTGTTTTATTCAAGTGGGGTCTCTATGGTTTTCATTTCCTACTGGAATGGAGTATCGCCCTTTCAACCATCAGATTTGGATTCCAAGTCTTGAATGGGAGTTCCCTATTCTGGATGACTATCTTTAGCGTCGCATGAGGGTGGCATTCAAAGTTCTTCCCTAAGCCATTTTGGATATGGTTTGTATAGTTATTGGTGAAGATGCCCTATTCCCCTCATTGTCCCACAACATCCTTCATGCTCAGGTGCTTTCAATTTTCTTGTCAAATTTTTATGACCTCACCCAGGATTATATTCCAATTATGGAAACGACAGCGAGGGTG
Organism: Thuja plicata; assembly: GCA_018584345.1. Lineage (NCBI taxonomy): Eukaryota > Viridiplantae > Streptophyta > Pinopsida > Cupressales > Cupressaceae > Thuja > Thuja plicata. Next base: position 1,741,786 of record MU226855.1, on the reverse strand, counting down.
GTAAATCCTGATTTTGTGACTGCTGGTACCATTCATAAGGCTATTTTGGGTTACAATCTTAGAGACTCCCAAGCCTGGGTAGGAGGTTTATTTCCTCCTAGACGGTTGGATCAGGACCTGGAATTTGTGAAACTATATAACTCTTTTAAGCTAGACATCGCAGCTAAGGATTCTGCAGCCTTTAGGAGAAGCACGAGCCCTCTAGTGGAATTTATACCCACCACTATCATGGTGGATGCATATAATCTATTTCATAGCATGACAATCATTCTCACTTTTTCGAATGACAACGGTTTGGTAGTGCCTGATGTTTGAGCTTCTTCAGCCTCACATTCCTCGCCTTCTTCAGAATCAGTCTCCTCCAGCCCTCTCTGCAAGTGCCCATGCCACTTCCATGGTAAGGTCAAACCTAGGTGTTGATCATATGGGAGATCTTTTTCAAGGAAATTATTTTAGAATTTTTTCTCTGCCTTTTGGGTTGTATAGTCTCAGGTCTTGTGGTGGTTGTTACTGTTAGATATGGATGTCATATTAAGAGGGTCTGACAGGCATTTTGAGAAGATGTCAAGAGGTTTGGGGATCTACTTCCGAGTCTTCATGTTCAGTGGTCAGTAGTTTTGGGCCAGCGTCATCTTCTCAAGATCTATCGGCCACTTCGTTTGGTGTTAAGATTATTACCTTTCTATGTTGTTCTATTTTCCTAAAATTTGGGGGCTTTTATAATAGGACTGGTACCTTTTTTGTAGCACAAATTTTGGCGTCTATTTGGCTGAACATGTGGGGTTCTCAAACCTTTTCTGATCATAGTCAAGTTAGGGAATTTTAATGTTTATTTATGTATTGGCATGAAAGGAAGGTTTTCTTGTTTGTTTCTTTCCCTACTGAGCCTTTGAAATATATATATATATATATATATAATAAAAATTATAATGGCTCAGCCATTTTTTCTTTAAGAAAAAAAACATTAATTGTATTTATTCACGCTAAGTTGTACTTAGGCTGGAATGTTGGAGTGTTTGAGTATTATACTTAGCAAGTCTTTCTTCTTGGTTTTAAACACACATGTACATAGTTTTACGTAGAGACCACATATGAATATTTTAACTTTCAATAGTGTTATCAGATTATCTCTTCTCTATGTTAACTGGAAACGTGTGCACCAATATGTTTGATGCTTGGGGCTACATAGGAGTTATAATAAGTTGTTTTTATATAAACTCTATCTTCTAGTTTGGACCACTTTCATCATAATATTTTTTGAGCTCAACTCATTGGTGTCATTACTTGTCTCCTTCTGGGAAACCCAATTTTACTGCTTTGGTTTCTTTGAAAGGATATACTTACAAGATCATTTTAGTTTCAAGCGTGTGGAACGTACAATGTGAAGCATGATGCAATAAAAGTGGCTAGTAGAGTTTTTGGAGTTGAATTTCATAAAGGTTGTTTGAGATAGTGAGACAAGGGTAGCTACATTATTAGGAGATTGTTGGATGTTATGAGTTGAAAGCTTATTCAATTTAATAGGTCAAATATTTGTAATGATCATTTCTACAATTTAAAATAAGTATACTAACCATGCCACTTCAAAATAATAATTTACATAATAAAAATCCTCACTTTTAAATGAAAAATATTCGTCAAATTAATTAATTTGTAGCCCTAAGAGAGAATTGGTGAAGACCCTAATTTCATAGTAACTCGTTCAAAAGTAATTAAAATACTACTAAATTTAGATATTACGAGACTCAATATGTCATTGATGAATGCTCAAAAAAATAGAAGCATATTTTTCAAATTGAAAGAAATATGTGGTTTACAATCTAAGCCCCACAATTAGAAAATACCTTATTTCTTGTCTTCTAAGAATGAAGGATCCATAGTAAAAATAACTATTCAAGATAAGTATATAATAGTTAGTAGGGTACAAATAACTAATAATAAATAATTTCAAGGGGCTACCTCTAATACTCTTTTATGAGAATAAAAAAATTAAGATGTTGATAGTAAACGAACCAAGAATTTCTTTGTATACCACACTTATAACTTAGATTCCTCGTAGGCTAACTTGACATCATGTATAAAGCTATATGAAAGATCATCCAACAAAATTATAGATTACGCTTGTCATAACTCACTTATAGATATTCGCGAACACACAAGAAATTATGAGAGTGAGAATTAAGTAATGTTGATTTTATTCATCAACTTGCACACTCAATTACCATGTCAAATGTGCTTACACAATAATACAATATGAATATTCACATTACATATAATCAAATCGTAAACTCAAAACTCTAATAAAATAACGTTACACAAATGTTATTAAAAACAAATTACTCATCTGTAATCATAAAATAATTTTAGCTGGTGAGGGGTGCCTTCGTTCTTCCTCCTTATTTGTTTTGGTAGTTCTGGTGGACTTTTTGCTATCTTTTTATTTCTAATCTTGTTAGGTTTCGGTCACTGTAAAACCTGTTTTTGTTTAATTTTCAAAACATACAAATCAAATTACTGAATTCACAATAATTTTAATAACAAATCGAACGGACGCGGCTAAGCTCCCTACAAAATGCACCATTGACCAAATTTCAAAAACCATGAAACATAACAGATTTTCACAAAATATTCAACATCTGTTCTTCATGATCTCCATATTTTATAGTTTCGACCACCAAAAAAATTGACAAAAAAATCACTATATTTTTGAAAATTAAAAAAAAAAAGTTTGAACTTTTTTTTATCTTTGATACGTTTTTGTTTGGAACTTAGCCCGTACCAAATCGAACTGCTACACAAATTCATATTTCCAAACCATTGGCGAAATTTAGGTCAGAAAGAAGCCTAGGTAGTACCGAACATGGCTGAGGTGAGCGTAAGAATATGCCATGCAGGAAATTGAATATTATCTGGTTAACATATATATATAACATCGTTTTCCTGATCATGAGAACAGATATTGAAAAATGCTCATAGAGACGCTCATGGGTGTTATCGCTGCCTATGTTTGCAAGTGCGCAAATACCTAGATGCGTCGTGGGTGTCATCGTTGGCTATGTCTTCAAGTATGCAAGAAAACCATATGGCCAGATTGTGCTCAATGTGGGTACTATTTGTGAAGGGTAATGGGATGAAGATACGTACCTAGTTAGAGCCTTTCAGCGTGAGGATGGGAAGCCGATGCGAGGAAGCTTATGTGGCCGTAGGAAAGGACCTGCTACAAAACTTCTCTACTCTCCAATGGACTCTCCTAAACAGACCACCCGAGTCTCTTGTTTTACTTCATGTTCGCCTTCCCATTACAACCATTCCATCACTAGGTAAGTGTTTCACTTAATCTGGGTTCAAGTTTGTCTCTTTTCCATTCACTTAAAAATTCGATGTCTTTTTAATTGCAGTAGGAAAAATTCCTGTAAACCAAGTATCTAAAAGTGTGGTCGCCGCGCATGAGGAGGATGAAAAGCTAAAGTTGAAGGAGTGCATGGAATTTTACACGCAATCTTGCTCCCGATGCAATGTATTTATCTGACACCCAACGTGGTACTTATAAAAAATAAAGTCTTTCTAAAACTAAATGTCTCAAATAGTTTGATATACAACAGGTGAAAGCAAAGCTTTTCATAGTTGAGAGGGCGGATGTTTCAAGGGGAATTGTGGAAATGGTTCTAGAGCTGGGCATCAGGAAGCTTATCATGGGCACATCCAAGTACGTTGAACAATATTCTAGTTTGCATCATCATTATCATCAGATTTTGTTAATAATTGATGCTATGAGCTACAGTTCATAATCCTCTTTATTTTTTTGTTCATTAATGGCATACTTTTATTAATCCATGGTGTATTTTATTTTTAGAGGACACCATGTGCTCCTTTCACCTCCATGTTTTCTTTTTTGAACAAATTCCTATCAAAGAGGTAGCTCTCATTATATTGACGTGAAAAAACAAAGATTACATCGATTTTCAAGCATATTGCCTTACAACAGGCTTGATACTAGAAGATGGTGCACAACCCTTTATAATTTCTTGCAGTCGCTCAATACAAGAGGTTTTCGTGGCGAACCATGAAGAGAACGTAGGTTTTAATGGTTTGCTAAAGCAAACAGAAAGTTTCTAGACTGCTAAAAATAGAAGATATCTCATGCATATGCAAAACAAATAGAGATCTTCTTCATACAAATTATATTTTAGAAGCGTATCTAATAATTCTGCAAGACTAAATGTATTCCCATTGCAGGGAAGAAATTAAAAACTGCTCCAAAATTTCTACTCAGTCCATCTCTCATCAATTCGAAGTCTTGTTTCATATCTTTATTTTTCCTTTCTGTAGTAATGCGGATTGCAGTGCTAGCCACCCCTTCCTTCGGATCTTTTCTCAGTATCAACATAGCCTTCATAGCTTTAGATTAGAAGAAAAAATAAGGGAAAACTGAAAAATTTATGGTGCCCAAGATGATCAAGTGGTAGCTGACAATCCCAGGTACAGAGAAGGCAAGTCATCCCTACTGAATGCGTTTCGGTGTCGTTTGCGTTTTTCCCTTCTCTCAAGAAGCATGGTGATGTAATCTGCATCAGCTTCCTTCTGGCTCAAGGAGGGGATCCTTTCACCTTCACAGCTGTCACCTACACAATGAACTCCTCAGACAACTCCATTTTAACTTTTCCATTATTCCAAATGTTAATAAATTGAGATGATAATTTCTCATCGTTTCCATTCATAACGTTAAAAGAAAGGGGTAATCCTTCCTCGCTCACAAATCTCGCAAACCACAATATCCTTCTTAAGGGAATAGTTGAATACTCGTAGCATTGATCACAAAGCCGTTATTGATCAGAGAGACTATTGTTGATCTTAAAGGGTTTGAGCATTGGTCATAAAGATAATTATTGAATGGTTCTACAATATTGATTACAAAGACTATTTTTAAATCTAATAAGTCGTAGCATTGTTTACAAAGATCATTGATGACGGGCTGTAATGTTGATCACAAGAATTATCGTTGAGCATAAAATGCTATAATATTTGTTACAAAGATCATTGAAATTGTAATTTGATTGTAAAGATTTTTAGTTAAGCTGTAAAAGATTTCACTTCAAAGTTCATTGTTTAATTTGATTGTAAAGATTATTTTGAAATTCTCCACTTTCTTTATTGATATCTTTAAAGGTTTTGGTAACAAAGATCTTTGGGAATTCTTTACCTTCTTTTTCCATATCTGTGAAGATTTTGATTGCAAAGATCTTTTGAAGTGCTCCAACTTCTTTATTGATACCTATGAAGGTTTTGATTGCATAGATCATTGAAATGCTTCATTTTTATTATAATCTATGATTGTTTTTATTTCAAAGATATTTAGAATGCTTCTTCCTTCTTTATTCTTTATTATAACTGTGAAGGTTTTGATTGCAAATGCTCCTAGAAATTCTTCACCTTCATTATTGATATCTGAGAAGGTTTTGATAGGAAATATTTTCTAAAATGTTCACCTTCTTTATTGATATAGCCATGAAATACATCTTATGATGGATACTCATGGAAAAAAATAATCAAACGAGTTGAGAGCAAGGATAAAACTTTATCAATTCGAAACAAATAATGTTAAATATTCTTCATTTATTCATAGATTGCCAACAGATAATTTTGTTATTGATGTCATCATCTAATTAAGTTGTGTGATAAAATAAAGTTTAGGTGGGGCAGTGGGAGGCCGAATGGGTATAAAAAAATATAAACTGTATATACTCAAAAATTGTTAGAATGTTGAAGTGGGAGTACCGTACAGATATGAGCCTCACCGTACGGCAAGACCACCGTACAGTGGAGGCAAATTTCACCGGAGGTGAGCGGTGGGTGTCTATGGATATGAGCCTCACCATACGGCAAGACCACCGTACGGTGGAGGCAAGTTGCACCGGAGGTGAGCAGTGGGTGTCTATGGCTATGAGCCTCACCATACGACAAGACCACCATACGGTGGAGGCAAGGCAAATTGCACCGATGGAGGTGAGCAGTGAGTGTCTGCTACAGTAAATTCTACCATACTTAAACATGCAATCCGCGTGACCAAAACATTTTGGAGTGACTAAGCATCCGCGTCACCGAAGGCACCTGTTGTGGCTGACGGATGATCAGTTTTGTAATGTAACCGTTTCTTTACCGAATTTGTAACGAATTTGCAAGATGTATTAATGGCTGCAAGATTCATAAAGAAAGATAGAGGAAGTAAATCCGGTTGATTGAAAGGGCAATCTGAACCTGTGAAAAATTGGAGTTTTTAATGTAACTTGTTACTGTAATACAAAGTTGCTCGGGTTTTGAGTGGTGGGTTTTTTCCCGGAAAGGTTTCCCACGTTATATCTGTGTATCTTGTGTATGGTTTTCTACATGTTTTTAATTTACTTGCATATTTCTATGGCTTAAATTATAGTCGCTTATTTCCCTGGCATTTTTGGTGTTAGGAAAGCGTTTCCACACCATTGCTTTCCTTACAAGTGGTATCAGAGTCTGGCCAGTTGTGTTATCCTTGTCGGGTAAGGTTTGGTTTTTTGTGCCAATTTTGGTTTCAGTGGGAGTTTGCAAAGTTTTTTTTTCTATAAGCAGAGATGGTTGGTACGTCAGGAAGAGTGGACATTGAAAAGTTCAATGGCACAAACTTTGAGTTATGGAAAGTCAAAGTTGAAGATTTGCTAGTAGATCGAGACCTATGGTATGTTGTGTCTGGCACTGAGCCTACGGGTATGAAGCAGGAAGATTGGGATCTAGCAGATCAGAAGGCCAGAGGACTGATAAGGCTGAGTCTTGCAGATTCAGTTTTATTGAATTTCCATGAAGAAAAATCTACACATGGGTTGTGGAAGAAGTTGGGAGACATATATCAAGGAAAGTCCTTGGTAAACAAACTTCTCCTCAGAAAAAAATTATATTCTTTGAAGATGGATGGAGGAACGGTTGTGGCCAATCATCCAAACTCATTCAATATGGTGATCACATAGTTGACATCTGTGGGTGTGTCCGTTACTGAAGAAGAGCGTTGCATGTTACTAATGTGCTCACTGCCAGATTCATGTGATCACTTGGTAATGGCCATCAGAAGTATGACTACCAAGCTTAAAATGGAAGAGGTAGTTGCTTCAATTCTGTCGGAAAAGATGCAAAGGAAGTCCTCTGAGGTGGCCAAAGAAGCTCTCATTGTACGAGGTAGATCTAAGGATAAAGGTAAGAAAAAGCACACAAAGTCAAAGTCTCAGGTACGATCCGCCACTCCTGGAAAGAAGTCCAAGGTGAAGTGTTGGAACTATGGGAAGAAAGGTCATATCCAAAGGGATTGCAAAGAGGAGAAAAATAAAAAGAATAATTACACTTCCGACATGAAATCTTCTCAAAGTGATGCAAATGCCTTTGTAGCAGCCTTGGCAGTACCTGCGTTAGACGAAGTATGGCTGGTGGACTCAGGAGTGTCATTCCACATGACGTCTCATAAAGAGTGGTTCTCAAAGTATGAACCATATGATGGAGGGAAGGTGTTCCTAGTGAGTGATTCCACACTGGAGATCGTTGGAAGAGGATGAGTCAGAATTCAGTTCCCCAACGGTAGAGTAAAGGGAATTGATGGAGTACTCCATACACCCGGTTTGGCGTGAAACCTACTTTCTGTTAGTAAGTTGAATGATGTTAGAGTCCAGGTAACATTTTTCCATGACGGTTGCAAGATGACTAGGGGTTCTATTGTTTTAGCTAAGGGTGAATGCATTGGAACACTGTATAAGTTAGATGCCAAACTTGTATGCTGTAATAGTGTCTCTGTAAAGTCTGATAAAATTAATATGGCAACACGTGGTGTAAATGCGATGAAAGTTAAACTTCTTATAAAGAAAACAATGCTCTGGCATCATAGGCTTGGCCATATTGGTGAGAAAGGTTTAAAAACCTTGAAGAATAAAAACCTGGTTGAGGGTTTGGTTGACTATAACTTTGAATTTGATTTCTGCGAACATTGCATCTATGGAAAGCAAAACCGTGTTCAGTTTTATTCTAGTTCTCAAAAATCTTCTGGTTTGACCACTCTAATGTATTTGGTCCTGTGGATGTTCTTTCTTTGTCTAAGTCAAGATATTATGTATTGTTTATTGATGTTTATTCAAGAAGAACATTCATTTATTTTTTGAAGAGTAAATCAGAAGTGTTCAGTTAGTTTAAGGAATTTAAAAGTCTTGTTGAAAATCAGACTGGGAGAAAGATCAAATGCTTAAGGAAGGATAACGGTGGCGAGTTTTGCAATGTAGATTTTGACAAATTTTGTGTAGATCATGGCATTAAGAGGCATAAGACAACTCCTTATATTCTGCAACAGAATGGAGTAGTGGAAAGGATGAATCGGTCATTGATGGAGAGAGCAAGGAGCATGTTAGGTAGTGCTGGTCTGGAGCAGAAGTTCTGGGCCAAAGCAGTGGCTACGGCGTGTTACCTATTGAACCATTCTCCTATGGCAGCATTGGTGGAAAAAACACCTATGGAAGCATGGTCTGGTAAGAAGCCCTCATTAATACATTTGTGTGTCTTCAGCTGTGAGGTGTACACTCATGTACCTGATGTGACTAGGTCAAAGTTAGATAACAAAGTGGTGAAGTGTATCTTCACCAGGTATGACATTGGTGTGAAGGGATACAAGTTATGGAACCCTCTCACTGAAAAAGTGTTGAACAGCAGGAGTGTTATTTTTTGTGAGATAAAACCTGTTTCACTATCTTAGCCAGAGAAGAATGAAAAGACAGTGGAAGCAGTTAAAATTCCTTTAGCTTCCAAAAGGGGGGTATTACAAACTCCAAATGAACTTGAGAATGAAAATCCAGAATTACCTGAGAATGAGGATGGGGAGAGTTCGAGTACGAGTTCAAAAGAGCGTGATTGTGAACCTCATGTTGAACCTCATGAAGCTTCACTACAAGATGTGAGGAGATCTACTCGGGAGAGGCGGAAACTGATAGGTATGGCTATAAACCAAAGCGGTTTAATTATTCTATGTTGAATGTTAATTGTGCCTATGCTTTGCTTACGAATGTTGATGAGCCTAGGACTATTAATGAAGCAATTAATATGTCAAATTCAGATTCTTGGTTGAACGCCATGAAGGATGAAATGAAATCCCTGGAGAAGAATGGAACCTGGGATCTCATACCCTTGCCTAAAGGTAGAAATCCTGTGGGTTGTAAGTGGGTATTTAAGAAGAAGTACGGTCTAGATGGAAACATTGACAAGTACAAGGCAAGATTGGTTGCGAAGGGGTATTCTTAGAAAGAAGGGATTCATTATGGAGAAATATTTTCTCCTGTAGCTAAGTTGACATCTATCAAATTTTTGTTGTCACTTGCAGCAGCGCATGACTTTGAAATTGAGCAGATGGATGTGACAACGGCATTTCTTCATGGTGATCTTGAAGAAGAGATATATATGTCCCAACCAGAGTACTTTGTAGATAAAGGTAAAGAGCATCTGGTATGTAAGCTAAAGAAGTCTCTTTATGGTTTGAAACAGTCACCCAGAATGTGGTATCAAAAGTATGATACATATGTTTTGTCTTTGGGTTTTACAAGATCTAAATCTGATCATTGTGTGTATTATAAAGCTGAAGGTGATCAGATACTTATAATTTCTCTATATGTTGATGATATGTTGTTCATAGGTAATAGTAAGGAAATGATCTTAGAATTAAAATCTCAACTTTCCTTGAAATTTGAAATGAAAAATTTAGGGCCGACAAAATTTATTTTGGGGATGGAAATCAAAAGGGATAGGGTTGGCAAGAAACTTTGGCTCAGCCAGAGCAAGTATATTACCAATGTTCTTGACAGATTTAATATGAATGATTGCAAGCAACAAGTAGTTCCAATGTTACATGGAACGAAGTTATCCGTCAATGACAATCCAAAATCTCCAGATGAGATTGAAGACATGAAGCGGATACCTTATGCAAGTGTTGTTGGTAGTCTCATGTACGCAATGGTCAGTACGAGACCAGACATTGCCCAAGCAGCGGGAGTATTGAGTCAATTTATGGTGAATCTGGGCAAGTCACATTGGGATGCTGTGAAAAGAGTTCTGCGATATTTGAAGGGTACGTCACAATATGCACTATGTTATCAAGGTAATTCAGTGGGATCTAACAGATCGGTTAGCATTCAAGGTTATGTTGACTTGGATTGGGCCGGGGAAATTGATGGGAGAAGATCCACCAGTGGATATGTATTCATGGTGAATGGTGGTGCTATCAGTTGGATGAGAAAATGACAAAGTGTAACTGCATTGTGGACAACTGAGGCAGAGTATATGGCATCTACTCATGCATCTCAGGAAGCAGTCTGGCTTAAGCATTTGTGTTCTGATGTTGGCTATGATGCAAGAAAAATTATAATTTTTTGTGACAGTCGGAGTGCAATATGTTTGGCAAAGAGTCCTACTTTCCATGCGAGGACAAAACATATTGATGTACAATATCATTTTGTTTGTGACATGGTTGAAGATGGAAAGATAAATCTAGAAAAGGTTGACACTTAGGAGAATGTTGCAGATGCATTAACAAAGCCAGTGAACACAACTAAGTTCAAATGGTGCACAAGCTCTATGGGGCTTAAAAACCTGGACACTTGTTAGCCACATCGAGTACATGACTCCACACTTCATCAAGTGGGAGATTGTTAGAATGTTGAAGTGGTAGTGCTGTACAGATATGAGCCTCACCGTACAGCAAGACCACCATACGGTGGAGGCAAATTTCACCGGAGGTGGGTGGTGGGTGTCTATGGATATGAGCCTCACCATACGGCAAGACCACCGTACGGTGGAGGCAAGTTGCATCGGAGGTGAACGGTGGGTGTCTACGGTTATTATGAGCCTCACCATATGGCAAGACCACTATATAGTGGAGGCAAGGCAAATTGTACCGGTGGAGGTGAGCGGTGAGTGTCTGCTACAGTAAAGTCTACCGTACTTAAACATGCAATCCATGTGACAAAAATATTTTGGAGTGACTAAGCATCCGCGTCGCCGAAGGCACCTATTGTGGCTGACGGATGATCGGTTTTGTATGTAACCATTTATTTACCAAATCTGTAATGAATTTGCAGGATGTATTAATGGCTGCGAGATTCGTAAAGAAAGATAGAGGAAGTAAATCCGGTTGATTGAAAGGGCAATCTGAACCTGTGAAAAATCAGAGTTTTGTATGTAGCTTGTTACTGTAATACAAAGTTGCTCGGGTTTTGAGTGGTGGGTTTTTTCCCAAAAGGGTTTCCCATGTTATATCTGTGTATCCTGTGTATGGTTTTCTGCATGCTTTTAATTTACTTGCATATTTATGTGGCTTAAATTATAGTGGCTTATTTCCCTGGCATTTTTGGCGTTAGGAAAGCATTTCCGCACCGTTGCTTTCCTTACAAAAATATCATGTAAGATATATCTCTTGTAGAACACACATCTCTCAAGCATAATACCTTTACAATGATCTGTGAATCCATAAATTTAGAGGTATGTAAAAAAATCAATTTATTCGTCTAATATAATACAAGTAGTACTTATACTGATTGTTCTGTTTTAAGCAGAGTTATATGAGGGAACAACATAATTTATTTTTAGTTTTTAATGGTCTCAGCAAGTTATGATTTATTGTAGTAAAGGAAATTTTGGTTTAATAAAAAAATCTATATGGTAGATGTTAGTTTGGTAGCTTGGATAGTTGTTCTTCCATTTGCTAATAATTATTTATTTGACTCTTTGTAGAAACTTCTAGTTTGTAGAAACTTCTAGTTTGTAGAAATTTCTAGTTAGTAGAAACTTCTAGTTTGTAGAAACTTCTAGCAACTAGAAGTAACTAGAAACAAAGAGATTAGTATAAAAGGGGGTCTAGGGGAATTTTGAGGACAAGCAAGTCAGTGAAGAATTTGTAGTGTTAGCAAATGAGTTTGCAGTGACAGCAAACAATATTGCAGTGTTAGCAAGGGCGCAGTGATAGCGTTAGGGATAGCAGTGGAGAAATATCAATAGGAGGAGTTAGGAGATTGTCTAAGTTCTGCCAGTGAGAGGCAAGGAATTTTGTATCTCTTAATTTGCTAAAGATTAATATATATTTCTCATCTATAGTACTGGTTTTCCCTACGAGGTTTTTCCAGGGATGATTTGTCCAAAAATATTGTGTTCTTTGTGTTGCATATTTCTTTCCACATTTTTATTGGTGAAGTTGCAGTTGTGTTATTTTTTTATATTCAGCTGTAAATTTATTTTCAGTAGTGAAATAATCTTTATGAGATAGGAGATTAATAATCAGTGACTGCAATAGGAATTTTCATATGGTATCAGAGTAGTGTTGAGGGTAGAAAAGGTTTACCCTAGGCAAAGGAAAGAAATTTGAGTTTGACCTCTTTTGAGTTTTTGTTTCTTTTATTTCTTTGAGATGGCCTCAGCAGGTTTCAGAGATCAGGACAGATTGGATGGTGCCTCAAATTTTGGTGTCTGGAAAGCCAGAATTTCTTTATTGCTGGAAGAGAATGGTATCAAGGAATATGTTACCAGTACTGTAGCTATACCTACAGATCTAGTACTACTTGCAGCATACAAGAAGGATGATGCCAAGGCAAGGAGGATAATCCTTGATGGTGTCAAGGACCATATTGTTCCACATATCGCAGAGTTAGATACAGCGAAGAAGATGTGGGATGCCATTCTGAATCTGTACCAGAATGCTACCATGAACCGGAAGCTAATTCTTAGAGAAAAGTTGAGGAATACCTGGATGAACAAGGGTGAAGATGTTACAAGTTACCTCACCAGGCTTAGACTAGTCAAGGATGAGTTAGCAGCTGTTGGAGATAAGCCAAATGATGACGAGCTAGTAAGAACAGTCCTAAATGGGTTTACTAAGCAGTGGGATGTCTTTGTTCAAGTTATTAATGGATGAGACTCCTTACCTAGCTGGGATCGACTATGGAGTGATTTCACTCAGGAGGAGCTTAGACTAAGTCTTGTCAATGGTGCCAACAATAAAAGTCAAAAAAGTGAGGTGAAACAGGAAAATGCTGCCCTAACGGGTAAGGGGAAAGCGAAAAAGGGGTTGAGAAAAGGATCAAATTCACAAAGAAATAAGAAGAAGGACCTATCTAAGGTCAAGTGCTTTGGTTGTCACAATTTTGGCCACTATGTCAGTTATTGCCCACAAAAGAAGGGTAAGAAGCAGGTGGCGGCTTCAGCAAGTGTAGATGAGCTCTTGAGTAGATTGGAGGATGAGTTCGCACTCATAGCTTACATGATTAGCTCAACCTCATAGAGTGTTTGGTATATAGACAGTGGGGCGTCATTTCATATGATAGGAGTTAGAGAATACTTCTCCAACTACAAGGAGGAGAGCACCAGTATCCAGATTTCTTTGGGAAACTTGTCCAAACTCAACTTAGTTGGGAAAGGGACTGTTCAGTTTCAGAGGGAGAATGGAAAGGTAATTCCTATTCATGATGTGTTGCATGTGCCAGGCTTAGGTATGAATTCGGTTTCTGTATCTTTCCTTCAGGATAAAGGGTATAATGTTCTCTTTAGAGGGATGCATGTTTTGATTAAGAATAAAGATTGGAAATTACCCGTATCTATTGGAGTTAGGAGTGGTCGGCTTTATAGATTGCAGTTTGATACTCCTAAGGCACTCATGAGCAGCAGTAACCCTACAGATCTTGGAGAGCTATGGCATAGGAGGATGGGCCATATTCATCATGGAGCACTTAGATTGCTTCGTGAGACGGTGACAAGTGTTCCAGAGGTGAGCACAGAGCATGATGATGTGTGTAAGGGATGTGTGTTGGGGAAGTTTCTGAAAGCATCTTTTCCAAGGAGTGATTCCAGATATGAGGGTGTTCTTGATCTAGTAAATTTAGATGTATGTGGACCAATGTTGACGAAGTCTCTCAGAGGATATGAGTACTATGTTACTTTTATTGATGATTCCTCTAGGAAGACCTGGATATACTTCTTGAAGACCAAGGATGAGGTTTTCAGTCACTTCCAAGAGTTTAAGGCTCTTGTGGAGAATTTGACAGGAAAGAAGATAAAGGTTCTTCGGTCAGACAATGGAGGCGAGTACAAAGCAAATGACTTTCAGGATTTCTATACCAGAGAAGGAATCAAGAGAGAGTGGACTGTTCCTTACAATCCATAGCAAAATGGAGTTGCTGAGAGGAAGAACCGGTCCATATCAGAGGCAGCAAGGGCTATGCTACATGACCAGGATATTCCTCACTACTTATGGGCAGAGGCTTGTAGTACAGCAGTGTAAATACAGAACAGGGTTCCACATAAAGTACTAGGAAAGATGACACTAGAGGAAGCTTTCACAGGAAAGAAGCCAGATGTCGGTCACTTCAAGATATTTGGAAGTTTGGCATATTATCATATTCCAAGTGACACCCGTACCAAGTTAGATCAAACTGCTGAGAGGGGGTACTTTGTTGGGTACAGTGAAACCTCAAAGGCATATCAGATATTCATTCCAGGGACCAGACAGATCATTGTTCATCGTGATGTTAAGTTCATGGAGGACAAGGCATTTAGAAGGTCCAAAGATTTGCCAGCAGAAGATTAGAGTAAGCAGTCAACAGAAGCTCCAAGGGTAGCTCAATCGAGTCAAGGGCAGTAAAGCTCAAGTACAGTTACTAGTACAAGTGTAGACTCAGGTGGTGAGAGTTCATAGGGTATGGAGCAACTGGTGCAACAGGAAATGCATCAAAAAGATATGGAGGTTGATATTTCATCCTCTACAGTTGGCAGCTGGAACTGTGAGGTTCAACAGAGGGATACTCAGGAGTTTGTGGGAACTCCTAGGAGGAGTACAAGATCAAGGAAACAACCAGTGAAGTTTAATGACTATGTGGCTTTAGTTAGTTAGTTAGTAGATAGTGAGCCTTCCAGTTATCAGGAAGCTGCACAACATTAGGTTTGGTGAGATGTGATGGTTGAGGAATATACCTCAATAATGCAGAACAATGTATGGGAGGTAGTGCCTAGAACAACAGATAGGGTAGTGGTTGGATCACGCTAGATCTACAAGATCAAGCAAGGTGCAGATGGTAGCATCGAAAAATACAAGGCAAGGTTTGTGGAAAAAGGGTTCTCTCAGAAAGAGGGAATAGACTATGAGGAGACATTTTCTCCTATGGCCAGGTATACTTCTATACAAGTTGTGATCTCAGTTGCAGCACAGATGAGATGGCAGATCCATCAAATGGATGTCAAGACGGTATTTCTTAATGGTGAGTTGAGAGAGGAGGTATACATAGAGAAACAAGAAGGCTTTGTAGCACATAGCAAAGAGACCCACATGTGCAGATTGCAGAGAGATTTTTACGGACTCAAGCAGGCTCCTAGAGCGTGGTATGAGCGCATTGATACATACTTGCAGGAAATGGGCTTTGTGAAGAGTGAGGCTAATGCGAACCTCTACTACTTGGTGGTTGGGGGTGAGGTTCTCATTCTTTTTCTATATGTGGATGAATTTTTTCTTACAGGTTCACTAGGGCTCATAGAGGAGTGCAAGAGGGATCTTGCAACAGAGTTCGAGATGAAGGACTTAGGACTTATGCACTACTTTCTATGCATGGAGGTTTGGCAAACAGATGGAGAGATTTTCCTTGGGCAAGGGAAATATTCCATTGAAATCTTGAAGAGATTCAGGATGGAGGATTACAAAGCCATGTCTACACCCATGATCATGAATTGGAGGAAAGTAGATACATCCAGGCAGAAGGATATAGATCCCACCTTATACAGGTAGTTGATTGGTTCGCTGATGTATTTGGTCAACACCAGGCCAGACCTAACATTTACAGTTAACTCTCTTAGTCAGTTCATGGTGGAGCCAAAGATAGTGCATTGGATAGTGGCTAAGCATGTGTTGCATATTTGCGTGGTACAGTTGAGTATGGGATTAGATATAATCGAGGTGAAGGTATCAAGTTGATAGGCTATACTGATGCAGATTGGGTAGGCAGTACAACGGACAAGAGAAGCACTTCAGGGTGTTGTTTCAGGTTGGGATCAGGAGTTGTCTCTTGGTTCAACAAGAAACAGAAGTTCGTGGCTTTGAGTTCTGCAGAAGGAGAATACATAGCAGCTAGCATGGCGACGTGTGAAGCTATTTGGCTTCAGAAGTTGCTAGTGGCCTTGTTTGGTCAGAGAGTTGAGACTACTATGATACATTGATACAATCAGAGTTGCATCAAGTTGTCTGAGAATCCAGTGTTTCGTGATAGGTCTAAACATATAGACATCAGGTATCACTTCATCAAAGATTGTGTACAACGGGGGATTGTTCAGCTACAGTACATACCTAAAGAGGAGTAGGTAGCAGACATTCTAACAAAAGCATTGGGGAAGGCGAAATTCATCTTTTTCAGAGATAAGTTGGGTGTCCTGCAGAACAACTTCTTCGCTAAGAGGGAGTGTTAGTTTGGTAGCTTGGACAGCTGTTCTTCCATTTGCTAATAATTATTTATTTGACTCTTTGTAGAAACTTCTAGTTTGTAGAAATTTCTAGTTAGTAGAAACTTGTAGTTTGTAGAAACTTCTAGCAACTAGAAGTAACTAGAAACAAAGAGAGTAGTATAAAAGGGGGTCTAGGGGCATTTGGAGGACAAGCAAGTCAGTGAAGCATTTGCAATGTTAGCAAATGAGTTTGCAGTGATAGCAAACAGTCTTGCAGTGTTAGCAAAGGCGCAGTGATAGCGTTAGGGATAGCAGTGGAGGAATATCAATAGGAGGAGTTAGGAGATTGTCTAAGTTCTGCCAGTGAGAGGCAAGGAATTTTGTATCTCTTAATTTTCTGAAGATTAATATATATTTCTCATCTACAGTACTGGTTTTCCCTACGAGATTTTTCTAGGGATGATTTGTCCAAAAAAATTGTGTTCTTTGTGTTGCATATTTCTTTCCGTATTTTTATTGGTGAAGTTGCAGTTGTGTTATTTTTTGATATTTAGCTGTAAATTTATTTTCAGCAGTGAAATAATCTTTATGAGATAGGAGATTAATAATCAGTGACTGCAATAGGAATTTTTATAGTAGATTTTTAGATGCTACTGAATTCAATACACATTAATCGTATAGAGTCTTCTTATCTATTTATATAATTTGTTATTGAATCTTCAATTTTTTCAATACAGTGATAGTTTTTTTTTTATGAATAGTGCATTTTCTATTAAATAATATTAAAGTTACATATCCACAAAAAAGGGGTTGGGGGATATAGAAATCACCCCGCAGAGTTCACACGACAGAGCCGGAAATGAAAACTATTCATCAAAAAATATTAAGCCCTCAGGTATCAAGAGCAGAGGTCGAAGGCGGAGGATCTTGATCATCCGGTCCCCACTTATTAGTGGGATTGGCAGTAAAGTCAGGAAGCACCCAACCAGCATTATCAGTATTTTCTTTTTCTTTTTCTTCATTCGCCCTGGGCGGGGAGATAGAAAGAGCCAAACGGGGAAACTTGGAAGAGGTGGCAGGAGGCCAATCCAAACCACGGCGAGCACCAGAAACAGCAGGAGCACCAGGAGGGGTAGAATGCACCGGAGCCTGCGCCCACCCAGACTGCCGAGGAGGTGGAGAAGCCGAGCGGCACCGCCATCCATCCCCGCCACCTCTCGGAGAGTGGTGGCGGGGGGCTTGGGACCGTGGCGTGTGTGAGCGGCGCGCAGAGGAGCTGCGCCCGCGGCGGTGGCCTCTGGGAGGCGTGCCCTTAGTAGAAAGAGCATCCGGAGGAACCCGAGCAATAGTGCACGGAGCATTGCCCCAATGATTGAGCAGCTCCTGCAGGTGAGCCACTTCCAGAGCCACTTTATTGGCTTGCACTTGAATCTGCATAATAACATTATTACAAATACAAGTTTTGTTAAGCATAGCAACATTTGTATCAAGAGAGCTGTGAGAAAAAATAACAGCATTTCTATTTTTCCAAAAATTAAACAAGATCTCCATCTTGAAAGTATGCCAAATTTGGGTAAACTTGGAGGGGAGTCTGGGAGAGTCTCCTAAGACAATCATATGCCAAGAGAAGGGTTCAGGCCGAAAAGGTTTGAAAAAATTGTGAATCCACTGTCAATACTGTTGAGCTCTCCTACAGAACCAGAAAATGTGCAAAAAGGTCTCAGGGTGTCCGCAAAAAGGACAGCGAGGGTCATGAACTCCCAGATGTTTGAGTCTAGGGCCAACTGGGAGACCTTGAAACAATAGACACCAAGCAAAAAGAGCCATCTTGGGTTCTGTAATGGTGGTCCAGATGGTATGAAAATGAGAGCTCCAGTGGGAAGTGGCCGAATGAAGATGCCATCTCTGGTTAAGGATATCCACCATCAGAAGATGCGGGGATAACCACCTATACCCAAGACTTGGTTTGTAATTGCTGAAAGGCGTGGCAGGATACCATTTCCAATCCTTCCACCATGGCCTATTAGCCTGAATGCCAATCTTGTGAAGCAGATTGGTAGGAATAGCTGAAACCAAAAGATCAAAATTCTGGCGATCAGAACGAGCCAGCTGAAATTGAACCTGCATATCCTCCCAAGATCGGAGCCCCATAGAGACTCTAGAAAAAATATCTTTGGGAGTCCGAATGCCGTGTTTGAAAAAATACAGAGCACAAGCCCCTTGATTTTTGGCCAAGGGTATAACCTGTATGGAAAACAGAGGAGACCACCAGAGACTCTGCTCATTGAAATAAAGCCCATTGCGAAAAGCATCAACATCCCATCGAAGCTAGGGCTTTATAGCTTCCCAGGCTTTCCAAATGCTCTTGATGATGAAGGTACCTTGGATTTGAACAGGTTCTCTCATAGTGAGCAAAGTTTGGAGGCCAAGGCCTTTCTAGGCAGGTCGGTGAACCGGAAACCCGGCGGAGATGTAGTGTCTGACAAGAATTTTCTATGCCTCATCGCCAATGAGAGTTTGAATAATCCACTTCGCACAAAGAGAAAGCCCTTGCTTCTGAGTGGAAAGAAGGCCCAGGCCTCCAGAGTCACGGGGAAGGCAGCAGTACTCCCAAGAAACCCTATGAAACCCATGGCCATCAGCACCAGAGGCCCAAAGAAAGTCTCTGAGCAGACGCTCAAGCTTGAGATAAGAGGCCTTGGAGGGAGCCCAACAAGAGGAATAATAGACATGGGTAGCAGCCAACACTTTCGAACAAATCTGAAACTTCCCTGCGAGAGAGAGCAGCTTGCAAATCCAGTAATGCAACTTTTTCTCAATTTTAGCAAGAACAACATTCCATAATTCCACAGCAGAGCCATGGAAGGAAAAAGGGATGCCTAGGAAGCGAAAAACTTCTCCATGTTGCATCCATTTCCAGCCGAAACTAGCAAGCCAGGGCGGAGCTGGAAGAAAGGATTGTCTGAAAAAAAGAGTTTTGCACCATTGAATGGCTGATCCAGAGGCTTGACAAAAGGTGTCCAAGCATTGCAAGGCATTGGAAATGTTCTCCTCATCTTCAATAAGAGTGAGAAAGGAGTCATCAGAAAAATGGCCATTGACCAGCTGGGAAGAAGAATCAGGAAGTGAAATTCCCCGAACCAAACCAGCAGAAATAGAGTTGGCAAGCAAGTACCCAAAGCCTTCAGCAGCAAGCACATATAAGGCAGGAGCCAGCGGACAGCCTTGCCGGATAGATCTAAAAATCCCAAAAGTGTCAGATTGGGCCCCATTGATAGTAATACAAGTAGAAGCATCTCCAAATAGCATTTCCATAGATTGCAGGAAGTGAGGCCCAAACCCCAGAGCTTGAAGCATAGCCAGAATGAAAGGCCATTCAATGCGGTCATAAGCTTTAGCAAAGTCAATTTTGAAGAATAGAGCAGCCTATTTGGATTGGCAAGCCCATTCCATCCCTTCCCAAACCGCAATGATGTTGTCAAGAATATACCTGGACTTAATAAAGCCAGTTTTATCAGGATGAACAATGAGGGGAAGGAGATGTCTGATCTTAAGGGCTAAGGCTTTGGCAATGATCTTGTCTGAAACATTCAACAGAGTGATGGGCCTCCAATTGCAGATATCCTCTGGATCACCAGACTTAGGTATGAATTTAATATTCCCTTTGTTAATTATGTTGCCTAAACTTTTGTTGTGAAAAGCTTCCAGGTAAACTTTGTACAAATCAGAACCCACAGCATCCCAGAGGTGTTTGTAGAATTCACAGGGGAAGCCATCGCATCCTGGAGATTTATCATTGGCCATAGAGAAAGCCACCTCCTTGAGGTCTGATATGGTAAGCATTTGC
>MU226855.1:1702824-1720250 GCA_018584345.1 Thuja plicata | reverse complement strand
TTGCATCGGGTCAGATCCATGCACAATAACACAAGAATGAAGGCGAGGTGACAGAAAAGTAATGACTCCACCTTTGCCAGCTTCATGCTGAGAAGAAAAGACAATGTCATCCGGCCATATGACACGACAGGTGGAGTTAAGCAAAAATCCCAAAATTTTAACTTCTTGTAAACACAGCACGTCTAAAGTCTAAAGTCTGCGACAGGTATCACGAACATAGTACTTTCTAGGGAGGTCAGTTAGACCTCGCACATTCTAGGACAAAAAATTCATAAAAACTCTTGCATGGCTTCCTCGTCCCCGAGAGAGGAGAAGCTATTCTGCAAATAGGCTGGAACAGAACCAAAGCTGGGGAGGAAATTTCCAGAGGTGAACCGCCTTTTATCCGAGTCTACCGTGTGTCCATCAGGACTGCGAGACCGACGCACAACCCTGGAACTGGGCAAAGAAGCCACTGGCGGCGCAAGCACCACTTCTGGAGTGGGTGGCATTGCAGCTGAACTCTTCCCCTGTGAAACAGGGTTTGAAACAATGGGCGCCACTGGTGGCGCATCAACTGGCGGAGAATGACCAATGGGCACATCCGGAGATGGCACTACAGCTCCAGAGGCTGGTGGCGTCTTAGGGCCTGAGGCATTCTGGACTTACGCGTAACGGTAGTCTATTCTTCTTTTTTCCAGCCTCGGCATTTTTAAGCGGCGCGTCTTTAGGCGCGGGTTTCACCCGAGGGGTAACCAGTGGGCAGTCTTTGATCTTGTGCTCTGCCAATTGACACCGATAGCAGGTGTTGGGCAGATTCAAATAGAGCACCTTCTGAGAGATGGTGAGTGCACCAATCTGAATTTCAACAGTGTCCTTGAGGTCCCTAGAAAGGTCGACCTCAACACAGACCCGCTTCTGGGGACGGGCATTGAAAAATTTGTCATGTTCCATGACAATGACTTTGCCTAGGGTCTTAACAATAGACTCAATAAATGGCCAGCATGGCAAAGGGAGGCTAGGGAACTCAACCCAAACTGGAACCCTAAGTTTTTTGTTGTCCGAGGCAGTAAAGTCTCGAGACCATTTCTGAAAAACTAACAGGGAAGACCTGATAGTCCAGGGTCCATGGTTAAAAACCGCGTCCGCCTGAGAAGGGTTAGCAAACTGGAAAAGGAAAAAACCTTTGGTAAGGTTTTGCACACCGTCAAGACGGACCCCATGAGGGGTCCAGCTCTTGTTGACCCAATCCTTGAGGATACTTTCAGGAGGAGTATGACCCACAAAATATCCAATTAGCGTATGCTTCTCTAATCATTCACATGCAGAATCAAATTCCTGAGGATTAAGGATAATATCAGGGTTACCTCATAAAAGACCTTCGGGACGAACTTGCGGGGACGTTTGTTCAGAGGAGACACCATGGCTGTCCAAAGTTTCAACTCGAGCACTAGCAGCAACTGCTGGGCCAAAGTTGGCCGGAGCCATACTAAAGGCTAACCCTAATGCAAAAAAGATCCTGCAGTAAATGCGGTATAACAGATGGATGGCTCAGAGCGGAAACACAGACAGAAAGCCGTACGCATGAAACCCTAGCAGAGCCGGCCCATAAGAGACCTCAGTGATAGTTTTTTAATTAAACTTTGTAGAGGAAAAGATTGCCAGTAACTGGTAAAGCGGGTTATGTCCTCACCCACGCGATCAACTCTTGTGACATATCGATCGTTTGTAAAAGAACACTTGTACACGAAAGGGAAGGATCTGCCGTGGATAATGGTCAGTAGTTTATCGGAATTTGCAAAATATTATTTTCTTTTATTAAAGTGAATTTCCAAATATTGTTTACTTTAATTACAGCTGAATTTTATAAGCACCATCGTTGTTTGCTAACGTGAATTTCTGAACATCATTAGACGATTTTGCTGGATCATTTTCGCTGCAGCCAAACTTCCAACCAGATTGTATGTCTTATTGTCCCGAAGAAGAGAACCAATCTCATTTTGAAACATCGATGGATATGATGCCTGTGATTAGTGATTTTTCTTCTTCTATACAAGTGGAAGAAACGAAAAATTGATGGCGATGAAACTCGTAACAATGTTCAAGTACTTTCTCACTATTAAGCATTACTTGGTTCTTGACTTCTTTCCTCTGAAAAGTCATAATTATAGGTTTCCTATCTCCTCTCGCTATAGTTAATTGGTAATTTGGAAAGATGAAGACATATTGTAACGAACTAGAAATATTCAAAATGAAATGCAGGAGAAAAGGGTGGATACCAAAACCCTGGAATTTAAGCTCAGGGAAGCGTTGAAAGTGGCGGAGAATGCGAGTAGAGAACTGGACAGAGAGACCGCAAGACGTAAGAACGCAGAGAGAGTATTAGAAAAGGAGAGCGTAAGACGTAAGAATGCAGAAAGAGAAATAGAAAAGGAGATCGTAAGACGTAAGAATGCAGAAAGAGAAGTGGAAAAAGAAACGGTAAAACGTAAGAAAGCAGAAGCAGCTCAGATGCAATCAATTCGCAAGGTACGGCACTTTTTTTTCTTCTCTATTATTTAAGAAGTAATTGCTTAGGCCCGGGTTGAGAAAGCTTGAATTTCCATGTCTTTATCAGGTTACAGCCATTGAAGCTGCCGTAGAAGATTCGAACATGGTCTTAAAAATGAAAGATGAGGAGTTTACGAGGCGGCTAAAGGAAGTAGAAGAGGAGCTTCAAGCAATGGTCGAGAAGGAGATATCACTCGCCACACAAGTTGCGAGAATCTCACATGAACGTGATCAAGCTGTCCAGGAACTCCAAGCAGCAGAGGAGAAGTTCGCGGTGGTGGAGATGCAAAACTACCACATTTTCAAAGAAAAGGAGGAAGAAATCAAACATCTTCAAGACCTGTTGCATTCTAGGTCTCGCCTGGAAACTCCCTCCTCTTGGTCAAATAACCATGAATTCCGCGAATATTACTCGGAAGACATTAAAGGCGCAACCGGACAGAATCAACTGGCTTATCTTGCTTTACATAGCACGGAATCAGTAAGAGAGCGTAATCCGGACATTCAGCCAACTGTGATGGAAATGGTGGACATCGGTAGATCTGCCAACGCTGAAGCAACCCATGTTCCCACCTTCTTTCTTTGTCCAATATTAAAGGCGAGAATCACTTCCTACATTTTTGTTTTGAGTTCTTCACGCTAAAAATGCCTGAACTTGTAAGAGTATTTCTAACATTACTTGCATTTGTTTTGAACTTTACAGACCGTTATGCGAGATCCTTATGTTGCCGCAGATGGCTTCACATACGAGAAGGAGGCAATTCAAGAGTGGTTTGATCGTGGAAACGGCACTTCGCCCATGACAAATGTAAACCTGGAGCGAAGGGATCTGGTCGCTAACTATTCTTTGAGATCAGCCGTTCGACAGTGGCAAGAAAGAGGAAATCTCCAATAAATCTTTTAAAAATTATCATACCTTTTGTTTTGATGATTGTCTTAAATTCTTGTATCTCATCAAATTTTTTATTTTCAACCCCTGCCTTCAGATGGTGGACCATCTTTTTTTATGCTCTCGTTATATATAATAAGAACATTAATGTAGAGGGCAAACTTATTTTAAAAAATATATTATCTTTTATTTTTTCACATGTTAAATAAACCTATGCTTTTGATGGATTAATTGAAGAGAAATAGATAAACATGATGCAAACACATTTGAAAAATAGAAAACCAAACCAAACTAAATTTCCCCTATCAAATCTAAACCATTTAGGAAAAAAATACATATTTTTGAAGAGGCCTCTCTTCTCTAGTGTTAAATATAAATTTTAAAATTTTTTGATATGATTTACTATTTATTTATTTATTTGAAGCAACATCTTCTCGAATGTTAAAATACCTACTTGTTGTATTTTGAAATTAAAATATAATAAATCTAATCAAAATACTATAAACTTTATATGACAATAATCTTGACTGTGAGCTCTACAAAAGGGTATTTTTATATTTTTTAAAAATATCATTAAAAAGAGTAGGTGTTATTGAAACATCGATTTTCTGAAATAATTTTATTTCTTTGGTAATTGGTATAAAACATGCATTTAATAGACATTTTCAATTGGAAAAGTTTAACCACTTATCTAGCTTAGCTAGAATGAATCTAGCTAGACCATATGTTTGACGAAAATTAATTTTGATTTAAAAATACTCAAATTTAGCTATGCTGATAAGTGGTCCTAAAACATGACACAACTTTGTGCTTTTAGCCTGGAGTCGACATCATAATACCCCCTAGAATCTCTCACTAGACTCTCAGCTTCCGCCTTATCTTTTGGGAAGTGTTGAATAGCTTTCTGGGATATCTTCTTGTCCCTATAGAACTTCAAGCCCTTGGTATTCAAACCAGTAACCTCAGCAATTAGGTCTTCAATAATCTTGACAAACATTCCTCTGATAACCACAGTACCATTCTTCTAGCTCTCAAAAAAAGCTTTCGTGATAGCATCTTTAGAGCCATGAAGGTGCTCTATGTAGTTAGTGAGGCCAACCTTGTTGAGCTTATCCCATACATATGTTTGATTCTTCCGTTTCTTACAGTTCTTTGGCTCCTTACGGTTAAGCCCACCGCCCATGATACCTTTCAAGAATAGACTCTCAATAGAAATGGCAGAAACAAGATAGAGATAGAGCACAATAGGAGCATATAGTGTTGCTACAACCAAAGATGTGAAAAACTAACACCAAACATTGAAATGTATGAGTTGAACAAACTCTGAATCACTAAATAAACATATCAATGGTAAGAAATAAATGAAGAGTAAATGAATTCATTATCCGAGTGAAGAAGGATATAGACTACTGATGTTGTGAAACTAAGTAATAAGTTATTTGATTAGCCAAGTTGTCATACTAAAGATAATTCTCAAATAGGAACTTCATTTCATTAGTTAGAGAGTTGGCCCCATTAACAAGAAGATCAATGTACTAATATATTTCTTTGTAGTGTTTATTGAAAGTAATATATTGTAATGTTTGTTTTCTTAATGAGAGTCCAAATTTCTATCATAGTATTTGCAACACTAAGAATACAAATAGTATTCTTTAAGGAAGTTTTCAAAATAGTCCAAGATGACATGTGTGCTATCAAAATAACTTTTACTACCAATATAAGTGGTGTCAAATCTGACGTTAAACTTGTGGATTGAATTAATACTTACTCATCTTGCTTAAGTTTAACTTATGCATCATTTCCTATTTCTTGAAGGTTAAGTGAACATTATCATTGTTTATTATTTACCTAATTTTAGTATTTTGTTATGAGTAGTTTTTGGGTGGTTATATCTACCCTCACATTACATTGGTGCACATCTCTCTTTCCTTTTCTTTATAAGAATATCCTATGTACATTGTTTCTCACCTCTTATCAATACATTTTGTATATTGGTGAAATAGCATTCTTTGTCATGCTTCTCTCTTTCCTCCTATGAAGTAATGTTCACGGATTGAAATCTTGGGACATGATGAATCCCTAACATCTATATGCTATTAGAGGCTCACATTCTACTCTCCTTCTATTTTTTTAAGTGTTTTGAACATTTTTGCTTGAGATCCAATTTGCTTGCTCTATATAAGTTTGGCAATGAATGCACTATTACATTTGGCGCATAGAATACTGCAATTATGTTTTGCTAGCCTCATTTTCACAATCTACAGTTTCATATTGGATCAAATTTTGTGTGATAGGCATAGCTATTTATCCCATGCAACTAGTTTGAGAGGGTCAGCCCTACTTTAGCGCATATTTGCTAATGACAGTCTTTTGTGGCAGTATTCTTTGTATTTTGGTTGGCTCATTCTGGTGGTGTGTGAATCTACCACCATCCTCTGCCATCCCACTGACCATTATTTTCATTGATGCCCTTTCCGCAAAAGGGATTTTTTCTGACATATTGAGATGTTGGTTACATGGTGTGCCCAAGTACTAAAGGAGGTACTCTCTTCATCTATTTTGTCCTCATGTATCAGTTTGCCTTCTTGTAAGTACTTTCTTTTGTAGACATATTGAGACATAGTATCATATCTTGTAAATGCATTTTTGTTGATTTTTCATAAAATATTGTGCCATATTATTATATTCATACTGTTATATAAAGTGGCATATAGGGTTGTGTAGTTGATTTGTTATTTTACAATCATAACTTTGTCAAGTGAGAACCCCTCTACAATGACTATGAAATCTCTAGGATACTTTCCTCATGCCTTTGTGTAGGTTCAATTGTAATTACTATTGTTTGGTCACTTCAAATATTGTATCTTCTCGTTCATGCATTACTTGTCAATTCACAATTTTAGTATATTTGTCACACTTTTCTTATTCATCATTATGGGGAAGTATTGTAGTATTCATGTTAATGCTTTCTTGGGGTTTTTAGGAGTGAGCTGAGACAATCTTGCATTGCTTTTGGTGGACGTAATCCTCTTAATTAATCATAGTTCATTAGGCTATTACACTTGTACTTTCAAATTTCTTTAGTTGAGTAGTGATGATGAGAACAATCAATTGAATCTCTTTGGTTGAGTAGTGATGATGAGGTCACTCACATAGATTTTCATGCCTCATTTTTATTTTTCATCTATAGATGTTATTTCCTTTTTTCCTATCTAATTATTTTTTAGTAATGTTATCTACAACACTCATGTAGATCATTGCCCTTGATCATGATCATCATTTCTGTTAGAGGAGGTTCTTCGGTTAAAACACTATATGAGTGTTCTTTCAATAGTTATCTATAGCCTCTTCATACCTCAATGATGTTCTTCATGTTATTGTTATAGGACATCATTTTATACACTTATTATCTCTTCATGTTGTCCCCTTTTGAGACGAGTTTTCTCCTATAGGGTATTTCTCCTTTTCTCTATTTGTAATATATTATATTATAATGTAAGTGTACATGGGTGTTAGAATAAATGAGAAGGGCGGGGATGAATTAGTGGCCTTAAAAATATTCACATAAATCAACTACAAAACTTTATATCTTAAGTATAAACCTCAAGTTATCTTTAGTCCCACAAGATGTATGCCTTGAAATAATCATAACAAATAACTACTACTCAGAGTTCACTATTAAACCTTATTCTTACTGTTTACCCATTAGCAGTCTATCATTTACTGAAATGTACTAAATATCTTAGTGTATACCGATCAATCTTGTTTTAGTAATGTGTAAAGTAAAACATGAAAGCAATGACTCATAAACACATTTGACACATGGAATTTTAACATGGAAACCCTGTTAAGGGAAAAACCACTTGGGACTGGTAACCCAAAATTTTCACTCTTCTTAAGTGAGCTTGGTGAAGAGAAAACCTTGTTAAAGGTTATAAACACACTGTTATGTGCAACCTTGTTAGAGGATTTAACACTTACAATTTATCACTTTATATCTGACACTCCTATTCTATCTTCATGATAAATATTTTGATACTCCTTGGGATGTATCTCAAAATATAAAGGTTTGTTTAGATCTTTCTCAATTAAGAGACTTCTCTGATTCAATGGTTAAACTAAAATAGTGTATGATATGTTCATAAATAAAACTTAGACTTGTAGATGTTTAGATCTATTGTAAGCTCATAATACCTTGTTGATCAATGTCTCCTTTCAATACCTTTTCTCCACTTCTTTTTGATTGGTGATGTTGTGCTTCTCTATTGATCGGTATCTACAAAAATATAGCTTTGTTCTTTAGCTTGATTGATCAAGACTGTATGAAGTCTTTCACCAGTTTCTCTTCAACATCCTCTTCTCTATTCACCCCTAATTCACAATGAATTAGCTCGTCTCTTTATAGACATGATTTAACCATTTCTAAGTCCTTGAATTTCTTGTTCTTGGTGTGATCTGCAATTCTCACCTTTATTGCTTTAAAGCTTTACTTCAATCTTATCCCGTAGATTTCTTTTAGACAACTAGAATAAAATAGCTTTACATCTCTCACTTATTTCTAGCTTTTAACTTGTCGATGAAAACAATATTAACAACCAGTTAACTCCTTCTTTAGCTCTTGCCAACTAAGTCTTTTGTCATTTCTAAACTTTAGTTCTTTTTCAGTGTTTTAACTCTTTGTTAGCTCAGTCAACACTTCAGCTCTCCTCTGGCATCTCCGTCAAGGTTGTCTTTCCATCAGGGTTTTCTGTCTGTCGGGCAACACTATGATTTTTCTTATCAGTAATACTTTCTCGGGTATCACTATGAATTTCCTTTCAAGATTCTCTATCTGTCGAGGTGCACTGACTGTCGGTGTTTGTTGTCACTTTGTGCATACTGAACGTTTATGCATTACTAATAGCATAACCTTTATCTCTCTCATTTTTTGAAGTCTTTGACACAATGTATATAACCAATCAGATTATATCAAGTTGACATCAATGAAAATACAATACATTAACTAATTTAATGTCTTGCATTAAATTTATGTAGCTTGATGATCATCAACTTAACATCTTTAAACATTCAATCAGTTATAGTTCATCAATCTCTCCCTTTGGCATTGATGGTAACACACTACATTATCACACTATATTTTACTAATATAATATGAAATATATCAGTTGTAGTTCAGCAATCTACCAATCTTATTGTTCTATAACCAATACAAATGCCTGGCTCTCGGTAAGCTCATATAACTTAGATTTGTTTCTTGCTGAGTGCTTTCTTCAATCTTCATTCCCTTCACTAAATAGATGTAGCAGCTTCTGATTCTATCTCTCCCTATGTCGTAGAATCTCTTCTTGTGATGTTGACTCTCGCTTTGACTGTTCCTCTCCTTGCTCATCTCTTTTTCTATTGACAGCAATATAGATATATTCTCCCTTAAGTAATCTCTCCCTCATGATACTTCTCTCCCTTTTGATATTCTCTCCCATACAGGTTACATCTCTCTCAAGTCATCTTTAAGTCATTTATCCCTTATGATAGTCATGATGGATATTTCATATGTAATCTCTTCCTTTGGATATTCTCTCCCTTACAGGTTACATCTCTCCCTTTGACAATATTGCCAAAGTATATCTTTTCATCTTTTTATAATATACTCCTTAAATTTCCCTATCCATCAGCAATATAATAACTCTGGTGTTCGGTGTAGATAGGTACCTTGCTGAGTACTGATGTATCTTTGTAGTCCATCTCTTTTCTTGCATCAACATGAATGATCTTTTGATTTAGTGTAGGCTGATGTAGCCTTCTAGTCAACTTACTGACTAATAGACAATGGTTGGACCCCTAGTCTCTTTCTCAAGTACTCAAATGTATCTATAGGAAATGGCTTTGTAAATATATCAGTTAATTATTCCTTATATTGAACATATTCAAGTATCGCTTCTTTCTCTTGCACTTGTTCTCTTAAGTAATAATACTTGATTACAATATGCTTAGTCTTAGCATGCATGACGAGATTCTTAGAAATGTTTATTGCACTGGTATTGTCACAATAGATAATCACTAGTTCAAGAATTTTCATACTCATACCTTCTAGTAATTGTTTAATCCATGCATTATTAGAGCAATTTGCAACAGTAGCCACATATTCTGCTTCTACAGTAGATTGTGAGATGCATCCTTGCTTCTTACTGATCCATGTGACAAGTCTATCACCCATGAAGAATGCTCCTCTAGTTGTTCTCTCTCTGTTATCTAAGTTTTCAACCCAATCATCATCTGTATAGACTTGAAGCTCAAGTTTTCCTTATCTTTTATACCATAAGCCATAGTCCTCGGTGTTCTTTAGATATCTCATAATTCTCTTGACAACAATCATGTGTGATTCCTTGGGATTCACAGAGAATCTTGCAACTATTCCAACTGCATGTGCTATATTTATTCTAGTATGAACAACATATATTAGTTTGCGAATCATTGATCTATACACAATCTAATTTACCTCATTTGACTTATCTTCTTTTGTCATCTTACATCTGGTTGCCATCTAAGTGTTCCCGCTGGCTTGAAATCTTCCATTTTGAATATCTTCAACACTTCCTTGATGTATTTGGATTGTGTGATATATATGCTGGCATCCTATTGAGGAATCTGTAGACCAAGAAAGAATTTGATCTCCCCAAACATCGACATATCAAACTCTTTTCTCATTTCATTAGAAAAATATTTACATAACATATCATTACCCCCAAATATGATATGATCAACAAATATTTTACAATCAGAATCTTATCATTAGTATCTTCTTTTAAATATAGATTACTATTTTCACTTGTTCTTACAAGTCTAATGCTTATGAGATAGGAGTGAAGTATTTCATACCAGGCTCTAGGTGCTTATTTCAATCCATACAAGGCTTAGTGTATTCTACAAACCATGTTTCTCTTTTCAGGATAAAAAAACCTTATGGTTGTTCAATGTATACCTCTTCTTCTAGTATTCCATTTAGGAATGCAGATTTGACATCCATCTGGTATACCTTGAATCCTTTGAATGCAGCATAAGAAAGTAAAATTCTTACTCCTTCTAGTCTAGCAACGGGTGTAAATGTTTCACCATAGTCAATACCTTCATCTTGTGCATATCCCTTGCATACTAACCTTTCTTTGTTTCTTGTGACTTCTCCATTCTCATTCAACTTGTTTCTAAATATCTTTTTGGTACTAATGACATTCTTGTCATATGGTCTCAGTACTAGTGTCCATGTCTTGTTTTGTTCAATCTGTTGTATCTCTTCATTCATAGCACTGACCCATTCTTCATTTTCAATTATAGTATTAACAGATTTAGGCTCAAAATAACAAATTAAACATCTAGTGTTCAGTGACTTACTTCTTGTTCTCATTCCAGCCTTCTTGTCTCCTATGATCAGGTTCTATCGATGATGTCTTTTAAAATACTTGGCAAGTGTTGGTTTAGTTCTTTGTTCATCATTTCGTTCATCATCTTGACCTTCATTTTGATCTACATCGCTTGGAAAATCATTTTGAGCAATATCCTAATTTTTCGGTATTTGTAGCCTGATGCTCGGGTGCAATATTCTTTTGCTCAGGAGCGATATAATGTTTAGATCGAGTAGAGTATCAAGTTCTTCAGTGTAAACAAACTTTTTATAGTATTCTGGTTCTTTTCTACTTTTCTCATCATTTTTCTCTGCATATTCATCTATTCTGATATTTGCACTTTCAATGATTTTGTTACAGGACTTGTTAAGACATTTATAAGCCTTTCTCTTGTTGGAATACCCTAGAAAGATACCTTCTTCACTTTTGAAGTCAAGCTTTCCATTTCTATCATCTTTTAAAATATAACATTGACTTCCAAAGATTCTAAAGTAACTACATTGGGTGTGTATCCATACCATAGCTCATAGGGTGTCTTTATGGTGTCTTTCTTCAATTGTACTATGCTCAATGTGTAGACAATAGTACTAACAACTTCCCTCCAGAGTGTTTTAGTGATGCTTTTCTCTATCATCAGTGTTCTTACACAATCAACAATGGATATGTTTCTCCTTTTAGCAATCCCATTTTGTTGCATTGTTCTTGGTGCAGAAACCTGTCTTTTAATTCCATGCTCATTGCAAAAATTATTAAATTCATCAGAAAAAAATTCTCGTCCTCTATCTAACCTTAAGTATTTCAATTCCTTACCTCTTTTTTTTCTACCATAGTTTTATACCATTTAAACATCTTGAATGCTTCTAATTTTTCTTTTAGAAACATAACTGTCATCATTCTAGAATAATCATCAACAAAGAGAATGAAATATCTATCACCATAGTAACTCTTTGTTCTAATGGGTCGACATAGATAAGTATGGACTAATTCTAGAATAGCATTAGATGTATTGGGTTTAGCTCTTGAAACTAGAATTTATCATTTTATCTTTTTGACAATTCTTACACATGATATGCTCTGGCTTTGACATGCTCAGTAAGCCTCTTACTTTCCTTTTATTACTTATCTTATTCATGTTGTCAAAATTTAGATGACATAATCTCTTATTCCATAACCATATGTCTTTTTTTCTAGCCATAAAACAAGTGGTGTTTACATCATCAAGATAGAATAGGTTACCTTTTGTCTGTTCACCAATTCCGATCAACCTTCCTGATTCATTGAAGATCTTTTCCTTCTTATTCTCAAATGCTACTCAGTGACCTATGTTATTCAACTGTGAAACACTCAATAGATTATAGTTAAGTCCTTTTACCCAGTATGCATTTTCACATTTGATCAGGTTATTCAACATTATGGTTCCTTTACCTTCAACTTGACAAGGTGTGTCATTACCCATTCTTACTAATCCACCATTATAATACTCAAAAGTTTCAAACTTTTGTTTATCACTAGTCATGTGGTGAGTGCAGCTACTATCTATAATCCAGACATCATTCTTACTAACTTTAGATATGAGTGCAGTCTCAACATAAATTTCTTCTTCATCTGAATCATCCTTCATGGCTACAAGTACCATCTCAATGTCTTCATCAAATTTGATGTTAGTATTTCCAGCTTTGTTCTCAGTCAAGTAACAAGCTTTCTTCCCTTTGTCCTTGTAGTCTCGGGTATCTCTTTTTTCAGATTGTCAGTTGCTTTGGTAATCTCTTTTATCACTTCTATCAAACTTCTTTTCATATGATCTGCCATTACTTCTATCATATTTTCTTTTGTTAGGACACCTAGCAGCAAAGTGTCCAATCTCTTTACAATTAAAACATACAAGTGGTAATTTACCTGTGTATCTACCTTTGCCTCCCTGCAATCTTCTAGCCATTAGTACTTCAATCTCATCAAGGTCTTGGTCATCACTATCACCTTCACTATCATTTTGCATAGTGTGTTTATGACTTGACTTACTTATTTTCAAAGAAGATTTGAATGCAGACTCAATAGATGGTAAGACATTGTTAGCAAAGTTATTCATCTCAAATGAAATCAGTCTACCAACCAAACTACCTAGACTGACATTATTATTTTCTACTGCTCTCATTTCTTATATAGAAGATACTCTAATAGTATAGAGGCAGTAAAGTTCTTAGGATTTTACTTACCACTGTCTCTTCTTCAACTATGCCTCCAACTCCTCAGATAGCATTGAATACCTCTTTTATTCTACAACTATACTGAGTGATATTTTCTCCTTCTTTCATTCTTAGGTCATCAAATTTACCTCTTAGGCTTTCTACCTTAGCTCTTCGTACATAAGTATCTCCTCCATGTACTAGTTTCAATTTGTCCAACATTTTTTTTGTAGAGGTGCAGGTTTTGACATCTGCAAATTCAACATTAGAGAGTGAGGAAGCAAGTTCTATCATCATAGAATTATGCTCATTCTTTGCTCTTAATTGCTCAAGTGTGTGAGGTCATGTAGGCAACACATATTTAGTATACAAGTATTGAGTGACATCATTTCCAATACCTAATAGGTGGAGTCTTATCCTGCCTTTCCATGATGCAAAGTTGTCTTTATTCAACTTCAGCACATACCATTTTCTCATATTGTGATCTTTTTCTTAGGCCTTGAAACCTTCCTTCTAAGCACACAAGCTCTGATACCAATTGTTAGAATAATTGAGAGGGGGGCGGTGAATCAGTGGCCTCAAAATAATTCCAATAAATCAACCACAAAACTTTATATCTTAAATATAAACCTCAAGTTATCTTTAGTCCCAAAAGATGTATTCCTTGAAATAATCTTAACAAATAACTACTACTCGGAGTTCACTAGTAAACCTTATTCTTACTGTTAACCGATTAGCAATCTGTCATTTACCAAAATGTGGTAAATAACTTAGTGTATGTTGATCAATCCTATTTTAGTAATGTGTAAATCAAAACATGAAAGAAATGACTCATAAACACATTTGACACATGGATTTTTAATGTGGAAACCTTGTTAACGGAAAAACCACTTGGAACCGGTAACCCAAAATTTTCACTCTTCTGAAGTGAGCTCGGTGAAGAGCCAACCCTATTAAAGATTACAAACACACTGTTAAGTGTGAACCTATTAGAGGATTTAACACTAACAGTTCATCACTTGATATCTAGCACTCCTATGCTATCTTCATGATAAACCTTTTGATACTCCTTGGGATGTATCTCAATATATAAAGCTTTGGCTTAGATCATGCTCGGTTAAGAGAATTCTCTGGTTCAATGGCTAAACTGAAACAATATATGATCTGTTCATACATACAACTTAGACATGCAGATTTTTAGATCTATTGTAAGCTCATAATACTTGTCTGATCAATGTTTCCTTTCAATACCTTTTCTCCACTTCTTTCTTCTTAGTGATGTTTTTCTTCTCTTTTGCTTGGTGTCTGTAGAAATATAGCTTTGTTCTTTAGCTTGATTGATCGGGACTGTGTGAAGTCTTTCACCAGTTTCTCTTCAACATCCTCTTCTCTATTCACCCTAATTCACAATGAATTAGCTTGTCTCTTTATAGACATAAATTGACCATTTCTAATTCCTTGACTTTTTTTTTCTTAGTGTAATCCACAATTCTCACCTTTCTTACTTTAGAGCTTTACTTCAGTTTTATTCCATAGATTTCTTTTAGAGAACTGGAATAAAACAACTTCAAATCTCTCAATTATGTTTGGCTTTTAAATTGTCGATGAAAACAATATTAACAACCAATTAACTCCTTCTTTAGCTCTTGCTAGCTAAGTCTTTTGTCATTTCTGAACTTCAGTTCTTTTTGGTGTTTTAACTCTTTGTTAGCTCGTTCAACACTTCAGTTCTCCTCGGGCATCTCCATCAAGGTTTTCTGTCTGTCGCGGTTCTCTGTTTGTAA
Source organism: Thuja plicata (assembly GCA_018584345.1). Lineage (NCBI taxonomy): Eukaryota > Viridiplantae > Streptophyta > Pinopsida > Cupressales > Cupressaceae > Thuja > Thuja plicata. Next base: position 1,705,468 of record MU226855.1, on the reverse strand, counting down.
GTGTTTTTTATCTGCCAGGAAACACTGTGATTCTACTCGTCGGTAATTCTTTCTCAGGTTTCTTTCTCGGGTACCACTATGACTCTCCTCAGATTATCTATTCGTCAAGGTGCACTAACCATCGGTGTTTATTGTCATTTAGTGCATACTGAACTTTTATGCATTACTGATAGCATAACCTTTATCTCTCCGGTTCTTTAAAGTCTTTGACACTATGTATATAACCAATCAAATTATATCGAGTTGACATCAATGAAAATACATTAAATGATTTAATGTCTTGCATTAACTTTCTGTAGCTTGATGATCATCAACTTAACATCTTCAAACATTCAATCAGTTATAGTTCATCACATGGGTACATCAACAAAATTAACAACATATAAGTTATGTTGTAACAAACAAAAAATAATTAAGAGTACAAAAACAACCAAAACAAAAACTGAGGGATATTAATAGATATATTCCCATTCATCTACCATGTACTTAACTTCCTCCTTCCAAGAAAGAAAGTTGTTGTTACCCTTTCCCTTAGTCCTTCCTTCTTCAATCTTCATAGGGACTTTCCTTTTCTTTTTTTGCTTGATCTTCTTTGCTATAGTCACCACCTCTTTTTAATACCTCTACATCATTTCTCTATTGATTGTGGTTACATTCTTGATGCCACCCTCCAACCATTAGACCCATTTCCCATTTCCTTCATAGCCTTGATAGTTTTGTGGCGTTTCCAAGCTTTTGATCCTAGAATTTGGGTTCTTAATTTTTACTGCCATCCTTGCCAATCATGGGCTTTAGTTGTACCTTCACCACCACCTTCTTCATCATCTTCTCCATAATATTTTAGGTCATTTATCCCTTCTAGAACTTCATTAAACTTAGTCTTAGTCGAGGAGGAGTGTGAGGGTGCTTTACAAATTAAGTTAAGGGGTTTATCTTGATTCTATTCACTACTTTCAGAATCACTTCCCTAAAAGGTTAAGTCCTACAATTTCTCCTTAAGTGTATCTTCATTAGTATTAATCATTATAACCTACACAATCTTATCTGCATTCGTCAATTTAGCAAGCATGCAAGACCTGCATTCCTTGAAAGAGGTAGTTCTAGCATCCCTGGCTAACTTACTATAATAGATGTTAACAGTAGGGGAAAGGAAACACATTGTGTTGTTCTTTGAGACTTGGTCACTACTTTTACTATGGCACTTATTCTAATTTATTGGTAACATTTTGCTTTATATGTTGTTAATATTAGATTCTAGCAATAATGTAAATTTGATTGAAGTTGAGGGAAATTAACTTATAATTCTTAGGGGCATGAAGTTGAGATGAGTTAGTCATTAGTTTTAAAAAGAATAGTTTGAAGAGGCCTTTCTCTTTTCTAGATTTGAATAAATTGTGTTTAATCTATTGATGTAGAAAAGCCAATACATTGGTGGAGTTATTATTGAACATACAATTGGATTAACTATGAATGTCACTAAAAACTTATCTCATATTACAAACTTTGAGGCGACTTCTTTATGAAGGCCTTCCAACCCTTTTTGCCAGTGAATTATATCCCATTGAATTTTCATCTTTACACCAAATGTGGGCCCCAGTCTACTTCTATTGATATGTTTGTAATAGTTAAAAAACTCCAATTTGGAAGAAATCCTTTCTTTGGTTAAGCATATGAAAATCTCATATATATTTTTTTGAGAGAGGTCTACTTTGATAGATCTTCATCCAAAAAGGAAGAATGATTATTAGGATGGCCAATTGTTATCTTTCATCATAGTTTTGTTTATTCATTTATTTTTCTTTAAAAACATTTGTTGTTAGTTTATTGGTCCTCCGACATATATTTAGTTCTATAAGTTTTAGTAATTGTTGATCTCATATAATATTTAAAAGAAAATCTATATAAATTAAAATTGATGTAGACATTACACATTCCCCAATATGAAAACGTATTATCTCGATATAATTTTATAATACACAAAAATACTAATATAAAGAATGTATAATGACTACATCAAATATATTTACCATGATGTAATTGAGAATAGAAAAATAACAATGTTTGTACTGGAAGGAGTAGTAATGGTTACATCAATTACACTTATTGTGATGTAACTATAGAATATATGATAATATTAATATGGAAAACATTGAGGAATCAAATAACATCCATTTTCCTAAAGTCCAACTACCTAGATTATAACCGTAGTAGACAAAATAATAAGAAAAATGTCAAAGAATCAAATATCACCTACCCACATAAAATTTAATTATATATATTTTAAAACTAATACAAATAAGAGTGCGATGTTTTTTGTTTAACTGGAAAAATTCGCTCTGCTAGGGTTTCATGCGTATGGCGTTCTGTCTGTGTTTCCGCTCTGAGTCTTCCATCTGTCATACCACATTTACTGCGGGATATTTTTTGCATTAGGGTTAGCCTTTAGTATGGCTCCGGCCAACTTTGGCCCAGCAGTTACTGCTGGTGCTCGAGTTGAAGCTTCGGACTGCCATGGCGCCTCCTCTGAACAAACGCCCCCGCAAGTTTGTCCCGAAGGTCTTTCACGAGGTAACCCTGATATTATCCTTAATCCTCAGGAATTTGATTCTGCATGTGAATGGCTAGAGAAGAATATGCTAATTGG
>MU226855.1:1666444-1697672 GCA_018584345.1 Thuja plicata | reverse complement strand
CGTGGATTGGGTTGGCCTCCTGCCACCTCTTCCAAGTTTCCCCGCCTGGCTCTTGCTATCTCCCCGCCCAGGGCGGATGAAAAAGGAAAAGAAAAAGAAAATACTGATGAGGATGGTTGGGTGATCCACGACCCCCCTGCCAATCCCACTCATAAGTGGGGACCGGATGATCAAGATCCTCCGCCTTCTGCCACTGCTCTTGCTCCCTGAGGGCATTATGTTTTTCTGATGAATAGTTTTCGTTTCCGGCTCTGCCGAGTGAACTCTGCAGGGTGATTTCTATATCCCCCGGCCCCTTTTTTGTGGATATGTAACTTTAATATTTTTTAATAGAAAAGGCACTATTCATCAAAAAAAAAAAAAAAAAACTAATACAAATAAATGAAATTAGTATTTATGTTACAAGAAGACATAATGATTACGTCAATTATAATTACTCTCATGAAACTCTACTCTCTCTCTCTCTCTCTATATAAAAGAAAAACATCGAGAAATCAAATAACACGTCCATCAAAAAAAGGAACTATAATATTTATTAATAGAAAAGGAACTATTCATCAAAAAAATAACACGTCCATCGGCATTAAAGTCTAAGTACCTAGATCATTCGACTGCGATGTTTAACGGTGATGTAAGCGTTGAAGAGGCCAAAATAGTGAGGAAAACGCAATCAAACGTTTAATTTTTAAAAGCGAAATGTCTCAAAAGTCATGAGCTGTGTGGGACCCGAGAAATCTTGGAATCTTCTTCAAATTTAATGGTGTTTGCCTAGAAAGTCGATCCCTGAGATTGTTGGGACATCTTTGGTAATTTTGTAGGTAATTTTTGGAGTTCATTGAACCGCTCAAAATAACTGCTGCAACCCAGGCATTCTTATCAGAACGGATTACTCCGAGCTTCCTGCAAATAAGACATTTTTATCGTGGTTTATTCTTTGAATTTCTCTTTAATGTCCACTGTAAGAGAGCAAGAAATTGAAGAAATTATGAATCCTCGTCAAGAGGAAATATATGTAGCCGTTGGAAAAGAGTCGGCTGAGAGTGTCAGCGCCCTCAAATGGGCGCTGCAAGACTTGAGTAATAGAGATGAAACCCTAATAATTCTTCTTCATGTCCACCTTCCACTTCACCGCATACCAACACCCGGTAAGCGTTTCAATCATTGATTGAGTACTTAGTGTACAAATCTCTTTGTTTTCTTTTGTAAATTGGGCGTTTGTGGGATTGCAGTGGGCAAACTTCCTGTGAATCAAGTAAGTAATGACGTAGTGAAAACCCATCTCAAGGTTAAAGAGAAGGAGCTCAACACTTGCATGAAAATATATTTGGATATTTGCACAAGAGCGCAGGTTCATTTTCCGCTTCCCTCTGTAAAATAAGTAGTTCTATGATGATTCAATACATTTGAGTCAATGTCCGTTAATCATAATCACATAACAGCTGAAGGGTATTTTCCGCCTCTCTTTGTAAAATAAGTAGTTCTATGATGATTTAATATCTTGAGTCAATCTTCGTTGATCAAAATCACATAAGAGCTGAAGGGTACGTAATGACTCAATTGCAATTAGAAACCTAGTAAAATAGTATGAAAACGCTGCAAAGTCCCACTTTTATTACAATAATTAGAGCTTTGATCCACTGCACATCAGGTCAAAGCAGAGGCTTTGTTTGTGGAGAAGGATGATGTTGCCAAAGGAATTGTTGAAGTTATCTCAGAGAAGAGCGTCAGGAGGCTTGTCATGGGAACAACCTCAGCCGGTAGTTCCATGTCTAGGTACAAACATTAATTAATCTCTACACTATTTTAGCCTGCAATGTCTTCAAATTTCTTATTGATGTTTGTAAATTCGATTGTATGTTTTTTAAGTAATGCTTCAAATCACGTTCTCTAATCTGTTATCAAATTTTCTACTTCTGAACTCTCTAAAACGCACAATCGAATTTAAAAATAGAAATAAGAAACAGTATGAATAGTAATCAATCAAATTTCTTCATCGTTGTAAGATTTTCAAACAAAAATTGTACAGAAGGGTGCGGATGCCAACACGAGGCAAGGCCGATTATGTCCGAAAGCACGCCATGGAGTCCTGCGACGTCTCGATTGTGTGTAAAGGCCAACTCCTGTTTCGAAGGCATGGCTCTCCACTAGACGATGGTCAGTACAAAAAATTTAACATTTACAGTATAATTTATCTGTTTTTGCAAATGGCACTTCGTGTAGCTGTCGTCTGACCTAATATTGGGACTGAAATTTACAAGCACCGTTTTTTGTTGGATGTTTGAAAATTTGAAGCAGTAGCCAAGAAATTTAGGAGTTTCGACTGTCCTTTGACTGATCTGTTGCGGAAACGATTGGAACCGTCTCCAATTCGGGTTTCTTCAGAAAACTGTAACAGATCGGTTTCATTGCCGCCAAACGTGGGTTTGGATCTGCCCATCTGCAATTGGACCTCGTCCGGTATTCCAGTGAATGGAGATAGTGCGTCTTCCTGGTCCGAAGAAGGGAACGATTCAGTGGTAACGTCGAAGATCGATTACGATTCATCCGATTCGGCATCGGAATCCAGTACAGAAATCATTTTTGAACCCCAAGGAAATCAGGTATTTCTTCCCAGTAAATGACTAAAATTTGTAAACATACTTTAAGATCTGCATTTGTGATCATACGAAATGAAAACACTCGATTTTAATGTAGGATATTGAGACCTTAAAAGAGCAGCTCGGGCAAGCCTTGAGAGTGGCTGAGAAAGCGGAAGCAGTATCGCAAAAGGAGACCGCCAAACGCAAAGAAGCAGAAGTGGCTGCGGTTAAAGCGAATTACAGAGTACGCACTCTTTTTAACAATTTAGACGCAATTTATTGTTTATCCCTGTGAAATTGCTTAGTTTTTCAAGGGCTTATCAGGTTAAAGAGCTTGAATCCGCCTTGAAAGAAACGGTCAAAGAGAAGGAAGAGATAGTCTTGTTCTTAAGTCTTGCCGAAGAGAACTGCAAAGAATTTAGCAGGCGAAATAGTGAGGTTGAAGAAAATCTGGAGTCAATGGGAGAGAAGCTAAGAAAAATCTCATGTGAAAGAAACGAAGCCATCCATGAAGTGCAAGCAGCACAGCGAAAGCTTGCAGCGACGATGGAACAAAATCACCGCTTAGTGGAAGAGAAAGAAGCTAAAATTAGACTTCTTCAAGAACGCTTGCAATCAAGGCCGCCGGTGGAAGCCCTAAACTCGTTTTCTACATTTCATAATATTGAATTCAGGGAGTACACCTTTGACGATGTCAAAGCCGCGACTTCTAACTTCTCTGAGCATTTAAAACTCGGGGAAGGAGGGTATGGCATCGTTTATCAAGGCGAAATAGGGCAAACAACTGTTGCAGTCAAAATTCTCAGGGAGAACAGTTTACAGGGCCACCAGGAGTTCGAACGCGAGGTATATAAATTTTATAAATGGAAACACAAAACAATTCATTTTCTTGTGTTTTCGTATAAGTTCTTTAAAAATTACTGCAGAATTCGTTCTCCTTTGTTGTCTAGTTTACAGAATTCTATTTGCAGATCAAAATTTTAAGAGAAGTACGGCATCCACATTTGGTGAGGGTTGTGGGAGCCTGTTTCGAGCGAGGATGTATAATCTATGAGTATATGTCCAACGGATGCCTGGCAGATCATCTGAGCTCCAGAAAAGCCCGTCGGCCGCTCCCGTGGCACGCCAGAATTCGCATCGCCGCCGAAATGTGCTCTTCGTTACAATATCTTCACAGTTTAAAGCCAGATCCCATCGTCCACCGCGATCTTAAGCCAGGAAATGTGCTCCTCGACGAGAATTATACAAGCAAAATAAGCGACTTCGGCTTGGCTCGTCCTCTGCCTCGTGATTTACACACGGAATCGGAGCCAAAAGGCACATTTTGTTACATGGATCCAGAATACCTGACAAGCGGCAAATATTCTACCAAATCCGATGTTTACAGCCTTGGAATCATCATTCTTCAGCTGCTAACTGGGAAATTGGCTGTGCGAGTGGTACAAGAGGTAGAAAATGCTCTAAAATGTGCAAAATTGGAGGAGATATTGGATCCTTCAGCAGGTGATTGGCCATTTGCGGAGGCTACTCAACTGGCTTACGTTGCCTTGCATTGCACATCTCCGGTAAGAGAGGAGAGGCCTGATCTTCAGCCAACTGTGATGAAAATGCTGAATCAGCTTCGAGATAACGCCATCCCTGGAACCAATGGCGTCGGGCCCGCTGAACACGGTCTAAGGGCCCGTTTCTTGCTAAGATCAGCCATTCGACAGTGGCAGGATCTACGTCTCTCTTAAATCCAAGCCATAACGCAATTTTATTTTTTTCCAATGTAGCAATGCTACTGTAAATAATATAGTAGATGTTCAAATAAATTACGTTTACAGAATCAATGAACAATAATGATATTAAATCATATTTAAAATCGTCATGATAATTCCAGTCAGTCTGGTTATTTGAATAACTTATTTTATATGTGAATATTATTTCTTTAGTTCCTCTTAAGGTAGGAATACTTGTATTCTTTTTACGATATCAGTTTAGAGAGTCCTCATAATGAATTTAAAAACTTGAGCTAAAAGTCTATTGTCTATAAATATTTACTAATTTAAATAATTATAAAAATATCATATTTTCCTTTTTTTTATTGGTCTATATTGCAAACAATTAGTACAAAACTCAATTTCTCTTTTCTTTAAGTTTTATATTTTAATTATTTAATTCATTAGATCACATCAAATTTCAAATTATATTAAATTGAAATGAAATATTTACTATTATATATGTCATTAATTTATATTATATTAAAAATAAATCTACTTTGAGATGCCCAATCTTCTAAACTTTAAATTATTTTCATTTTTATTTTGTACATAGAGGATATTTGTTTCTCCACAACTCTCTTAAAGCTCATGCACCACTCCTAGTTTTACTTCTTGTCATTGGCAACTCCTAGCTTCCAATACTCAATCCGTTCAAAAAAGTCATGAGAAAAATGATAGAGCATATACTTATTGCATTGTTGGGGATGTTGATTTCTTGTGATTCAATCAATATGCAATCTCCTAAGCCTGTAGAGTTCAAACTTTGAACAATAGAACCTAGAACCAAGGCACCATTTTGAGTACAAGTTAGTCAAAATTTGGTTGCAATTCTAAAGCTAAGAGAATGTCATCTTGTTCATTTTTCTAGGCAATCTACAACCAACACCTATTTCATAAATTTTGAGCTATATTTCTTTGTTGGATAATATTACACTTTGCAAGGTATGGCTAGGAAGACCTCTTACATATTGGAGTTCCCCATCTAAAACTATTTGTGAATTTAATATATGATGTAGTAATTTTTTGTATGACTTAAAAATTTGGATACCTATTCTTTTCTCATTAATTATCATACAATTATTCTATCTTTGATTACTCTTATCCACCACACATTTTAGCTTTGATTATCTATACTAGTGTACCTAGTATAGATATGAGTACAATAAAGCCCAAATATGGCTTGCATACTCATTCTTCGAATTAGGGTAAGTGTAGAGTTGTACCTGGAATACATATAGATTCATGTTTTGAAAAATTATGTTGTTTTTATATAAAATATTTTAAACAAATGCTCCTTTATTTCTTGTTTTGTGTTTGATGTTTTTTAATATGTTGATTTATTTATAGGTTTTAAATATATCTTTACTTTTCTCACTATTTTTACTCACGAGTTAAACAGGAGGATTTAAAAATGAATTTTTTTACTTACATGAATGGAGAGAAGAAGATGTGAAGGTTTGATCTCAACTCCTTCCTTCAATCTTCCACTCACCCATAAATATGTAGTATTTTGGTAAATTTAAACATGGTATTTTTTATTATGTTAGGAAAGGTGCAAGATTTTATTTATTTCACTTTCTTGACAACTATATATGCATACTATTTTCTTTACAACTATAGAAAATACATTAAAAACTTAGTTAATTTTAAGTTGCTTATTTATTTTATTTTTAGTTGCATTAGACAATTAAATATCTATTTCCCTTTACCTAATCCCCAAAGACTTACCCTCCCACCTCCGCCTAGTTGGACTGAATTCAATAAAGCCCTCGAAGGATTTAATAGATTAAAATATCATGGGGAAGAAGATAAGCAGAATGAAGGTATTGGTATGAGAAAACCATAAAACTATATAGGCTGGGAAATAAGTAGGAAATTGATTCAGCAGTTGGAGGGTGACATTACATACCTAATCAAAATTGATGGGGCTATATCTCTTGATTATGCTATTTTTCCTCTTTTAATTTTTGTTCTCTATTGTTTCTTATTTTTGCCTCCAAAACTTATGTGGTTTTTACTTAAGTTTTTTGACTAGGGGAAAATAGGTTTTGAAGGGGCCCTAAAACCCTTTACAAAAAAATTTCCAGCACCAGACAAGAACTAAAATTAGACAAACAGCCAGCCATCAATAAACTTAAAAGAAATAATAAAAGGGTCAACTGACATGAGAACCTATTGTATATTCCTTAAAATTTTAGTATTTTCTTCATTCTTGTGTACAACATCTGCATTGATATATAGAATATTATGAGAAATGTTTTCTTGAGAATTCTTACCTTTATCATGGCTATGAGTCCCGGTAGAAGGACCAAGAGTAGGACTGTACCCATGTCCACATTGAGTGACCACATCTTTCTTTCCTTTTCTTTTCACACTCATTACAGGAGAACCAGAGATGTCTTTAGATAAGCTTTCAAGGGTTTGTGTCTTCTTAGTTAACTGTTTGTGCTCATCAGTTCTATTTTACATGGGTTTTATACTAACATCCAACTTAGCCCTCAACTTATCCTAAACCTTATTAAGGGAGTCTTAAAGGCTATTAATTTTTCTTCATGACCCATCTTCATAGCCTTAAAATCCCTTGTAACTTTCTAGATCAGAGTGATAATTTTATCCCCATTCTCCAAAGTGATATTTTTATTCAAAGTGTCCTATCCTGACTCTATTTTATCACTAAGGGAATTAAACCTCACTTTAATCACATATACTTTCGACAAAAGCCACTTGAATAGGTTATTTTGACAATTTGTGAGATTTTTGTCAATCCTCATCATATCCCCTATTCTAATAGCAAATGAATCCTTCTCCATAGAGGTATCCTTAGTTTCAATAGGAAACTTGATATGAAAATCCACTCCCAAGGGGTTCATAATCAAAGTGTGCAATCTACGATATTGGATGTCATTCTTGTTCCTCACATCCAAATCAATCTCTCTTTTTTTATCTTTCTCCAAAGACCTATTTACATAGAGGGGAATGAGTTTCCTTTTTCCCCACAATAATTAAGTAGGATAAAGTAGGGCCTTATTTCTCACCTTTTATTGACTTAGAAGATTTTGAGGATTCCCCACATGAAATATCCCGCTCTTAGGAGAGCTAGGGTCAAGCATGTTTAAAATATAATCATCTAAGGGAAATATTTAGAATCATTATTACTAGTCACATAACCATGTGGCTAATTAAGTGTTGAATTGCCCTCTTTTGGGTGCTTCTATTTGCCAATATGATAACATGCATCTTCATCTAAAGGGGCATCTTCAAGGTCTGTGGAAAAGATAGATAGATGTCACTTGACATTTTGAGCAAACTCAATACTCTATTTATAGGGGGTGGGCTTGCTTTAAATGGAAACAACTTCCGCACGCTCCATTATAAGGAGAATGAAGCCCTCATAAATGACTAGAGCAGAAGTATTTTTCCTATGAACTTCAATTCTATGACCAAAGGATGAAAAAAGGTAGAAGTACGAAGAGATATATTTATCATGGAAACAAATGTTCAAAATCACAAAAAAGTAACTAAATAAACTAGTAAAATGATCATCTATGGTTAGATACCTCATTACTACTTCTAAAACTTCTTTCTAGATTGGTTTTATTGTGAAAAAATTGCACCCCCATTGGTCGTTCTCTTAACCTTCTTACATTCATAGCCTTTTAAGGAAATATTCATAGCTTCATCTGAAGCTTTGTAGTCAATAAAATGTTTTCTACCTTCCACCAACATCCCCAAACCATTTTTCAATAATTCCTATGTGATATATATGTCAACACCATAAGATTTTAAAATACCGTCCTCCCTTCCATTTAGTAAAGCATTAGTAACCTACCTGTCATGCCCCATGAAGCTTCTCCATATAAGGAGTTAAGAAACCTATCAACAATTCATTCCAAATAGGATGATTATCCTACCATTTCTAAAATGAGGTCATTTCTAGAATGAGGTGGGTTCAACACTATTACTTTCATCACCCATATTAAAACTAGAGGCCATATGGAGAGAGGAGATAAAAATTCATATAAAATTGGTTTGGCACAATAAACCATCCAATTAAATTGTACTCAAAGGGTCTTCCTTTTCTTCCCATAATGGGGAAAGGATAACTCACCATCTCCAATCATATGAACTGAGAGTAAAGAGATGTCAATTTAAAAAATGTTGGCAATCTAATAATATTGGCTATCATCATCAATAATAATTTTGATGTCTATGAGGATTGAGTCATTAGTCCCCACCAAATAACACTAGTTTTCATAACATCAAAATTAGCAAACTTGTTGGAAGCCTTGTTTCCTTCATAGAAAATATGTGATGTTTTATAATCCTAAAGGGTATTGAGCATATTTATGTTATCCAAGATTAATCTCTTCATCGTCCAACTAGGATTCTGAAAACCCTTTAAGAATTTGAAAATATTCAAGTAATCAATTCCAATCCAAATCCTCCTATAGCCATTGGAAATTGCCATTTTGATACCAATGTAGGCCACATTTACCTTAGCATGATGGTTTTTTTGAGTTCCCAAAGGATTTTTAATGAACAACCATTTAGTTACTTTAGGTTTTACCTTGGTATACTCAAATAAGATTTCAATACTCACTGTAGTCAAAAAGAGAAAATTAAAGAGGTTATTTAAGGGATAGGAATGACTAAAGGATAGATTGGTTTTTTAGGCAATGCTAAAAAGGTATAGTTACTAGAGGATAGAATCATCAAACTCAATATTAGGGGAAAGCTTAGCCTTACTCTTAAAATACCTAAACACTAAAACAACAAGGGAACTAAAGCCTTCCAAATCAAAATTCAGGTGAAACTTCATGATTAAAGAAGGATAAATAGGGGGTACATAGCAATGATAAAATTAGGCTACTTACATGACCTAAATCTCCCTTACTAAAAGTAGAAGATGGTTTTTGATAATTTGAGGCTTAGATAGACATTAATTTCTTGGGAAGACAAAACAAATTCTAATTCACATAGATTGGAACATAAGGAGAACATGAACCTAGATATTAAGGTAGATATTCATACCATGAAAGAAGTGATTAAGAATTTAACAATGATAAGAAAGTGCTAAATTAAATTTAACTTCTAAAAAAATTTACTAAATAATATAGAGTACAATCTAATTCTATGGGTGCTTGATGGAGTCTCTTCCCTAGGTCTAAGGAGAAAGATGAAGACATTGTCTCCTAGTCTCTTTTCCTTTAACACATTTGTTCCCTTTGCTGAGAATCTAGTAGTGACCTAACTAATATCTTTGTGATCTCATTGAAAAAGAAATTATTAAACCATTAAAGATTTCTCATAAACTAGATACACTTTTATATAACATTCCAAACTCTACTACTAGCTTGGATATTATTGTAGTGAACCAGTTTGATGTTGTTGTTTTCACTATTCTCCCTAGTTTTAATTTGTAATGGTCCATCCAAATTTATTTTCAAGCCCATCCATTGGGCACTATAAAAAATATTATTATCAAAATGAAAGAACATAACAAAATTTATTGATCACTAGACCATAACTTTCTCAAAAAATGTTTAACTCAGACAGGTGTGACATCACAAGGATCTACCTCACATCTTAGGGTGATTATTTTGGACGCCCAACCTAGCTATTTATACTGAATATGTTCGCTTGAAGTACAGTTGATAATTCATCAATAATATTATCATTAAAATTATATAGCCCAAGACCATAAGATGAAACAACACAATTATAAACTTACCCACCATATTGCATCTTCTTTACACATAAGGAAATTCCATCAACCTAGTCCAACTTATAGTAATAGCACCAACAATAATAGTTTTAAAAGTCTAATTTATTATTTCATTTGGTTGATGTCAATATAGTTAGTCACAACCTTTTTTGTCATGTTTATAGGTTGATAAATAATAGTTGCTTCTACAATATAGTTAATTTTCTTATGCAATAATAAAATTTTTGTTTTTGGTTCCAATGGAACACACACACACACACACACACACACACACACACACACACACACACACAGAGAGAGAGAGAGAGAGAGAGAGAGAGAGAGAGAGAGAGAGAGAGTTCTTGTATTTGTCAATATACTTAAAAATGGTCAAAGGATCTTGTAAAAGTGTTAATTTTATGTTGCTATGCTCATGCATGTGAGATATGTAAAGGCATGTAAGACAAATATCTTAGGCATTTCCAAAGGAATATCTACTATAGAGATTTTTCTCACAAATCGATGTGGGAAAATTATGTAAGTTCTTGTATTTTTCAATATACTTAATTAATGGTCGAAGGATCTTGTAAAAGTGTTAATTTTATGTTTCTATGCTCATGCATGTGAGATATGTATAGGTATGTAAGACAAATATCGTAGGCATGTCCAAAGGAATATCTACTATAGAGTTTTCTCACAAATTGATGTGGGAAAATTTATATGTACACACATTAGTGAAATTATGTTGAAGGTGTATTACACTCATATATGGATACAAAACTGTCCACCAATAAAAACTAGAAGCATCTAATTTGACAAGTTAATGACACTTAAATACACGAAAACAAGAATTTATTATTATTATTATTTCATAATTTTATATTTCTTTATTACAAGATTAGTGGATTGATATTCTCAATAGGTTATATAAAACTAAAAATTATTTCTACATTGTTTTAAAGAAATGATAGTCTAATAATGATGTAGTCTTAATAGATTGCTTTACTTTTGTCAAGAGTTTAAAAGAAATATAATAATATAATAATAATTTGGCCTTATAAGCTTTTTATTTTGTAAACTATTTAAGGAAAATATTAAAAACATAAACATATAATAATAAGAATATATCAAAATATAAGATTATCATAATTTAAAAATCAATTAATATTAATTGTAATATAATATTATAATTATTTTTTAAGTGGAATAATGGATGTACTTTACCTATATTTTTGTATTAATAATAAGGAGATCAAAAAGAGTTAAGCCTATATTTTTGGAATAATGGATGTACTTTACCTATATTTCCCTAATAATAGGTATGTTAGTAAATATATGAATGATGCAAACATACATAAAATATATAAACAATATAGGAGAAGAGTTATTTATTAATAAGTCAATATATCAACATAATCTTGACCAAATCAAATTATAATTAAATGATAATGAGGAATACAATAAAGATAAGATGATGAGGGTTGGGACCACTTGTGGATAAATATAAACAATATAGGAGAAGTTACCTAACTTTACACAAAATTATATTATTTATTAATCAGTCAATATATCAACACACTCCCATCCAAATTAAAATAAAATTAACTGGCCTTTAAGAATGCAATAAAGACAATGATGATGATGGTTGGGACCCCCTTGTTGAAACTTGTGGACTCCGCTAATCTATGAATTAAACTGAGTACTAAACCCTCCTCCTTCGCACCCTTTACAACTATTGCTGCCACTAAATGACTTATATTTTATGTTTTATGATGTGAATGCATGTTGCATATAGATTTGATAAATATGATTCTATATCCACCTATTCTTCTAGATATGTATAATCATTTATATAATATATAAATGATAATGAAATTCTTAATAAAGAAATTTATTTCTAAATATATCTAGATTAGGTCAATTGTAACGTAGTGAACCATACACGACACTTATATATGATTATATAATTGACTTATAGTAATATGGGACTTCCCCATACCCCTTAGAAGAGAGATCTAACTATACTACAAACAAAATGTACAAACTTAAGATGTAAACTTGAAACTTCTCTTTAAAAAACAAAAGTACTCCACCACTAACCCAATTGAAGCTGAAATATTTAACACTTATCTTGAAAGCAGTGGTAGCAAGAGGCAAAGAAGTACGTAGAAACAAAACAAAGAATAAAACACAAATAAAAACCAGAGTTGAAAAGCAAAATATTATACATAATTCATATATCTTTCAGCCATACAAAAGTGCATTGCAAATATGCATCTATCAAACTCAAAACTGCTGCTCTTTCATATGCGTTGAAGCTTAAATCATTGCATCCCTTGTTTCTAATGACTGAATACTTTTGCTACAGCAACACACTTTCTCTGCACCCGTTTTTCTCATACATCAATTCAATAAACTTCCCTGCTTTTTACTATTATCTTGCTGTTGCAGCAATATAAATTCTAGACACTTCTACACATAGCATTCTTACATAATAAAGGACCACTTAGTTCATCGTATATTCCACTAAGGTAAACAAAAAGAAAACAATCAAAGGCAAATCAATTACAATCCTTTCTGCTGCATAGGAAAAGTTAGAATGGAGATTCTGTCTTGTCTGAGGTGACTGAGTTGACAGGATGGAGCTGGAAGAGAGTCACAGAACAGTAAGAGAACACTGCGGCTATGATAGAATATCAAACGCACGGTCTTATAGTATATTTTACAAATTTAGACTTGTAAAATACATTTTAGTGGTTACGTTAACGTCGCCATAAAAGAAAGGAAATGGATATGCAGCACAAAATTTGTATCTGATGTGACAAATGTTTATGTTTATTAATTAGATTAAAAATATCTGACAGTGGATAAGAAATTTTTAATTTAATTAATAAACATAAAAATTTGTCATATCAAGTGCAAATTAAGTGCAAATTAAAGAAGACTAAGTCTTGCTAGTTGGGATTAAGCTTCAACAAAGGAAACGACTGAGCTCGTACGGGATGTCACAATGACATGAGCTGTGTGTGCCCCACGACTTTAGGAAATTTTCTCATGTTCGAACATAGGCGTGCCGTGACATACGCTACGACATACTTTTTTTGGTCTGTTACTTGGAACTTGAGCATGTCCAAAGTGGCATTGTGGGGTTTAATTAAAATGGTCAAAACGAAGCGCATGGTTCACAGCTTCCCGGACATGAGACCGTTTTTATGCTTTATTTATTCTTAGAATCCTAAATGTTCGCTCTGAATGCCGTTTGGCTAGTTCAAGAGGATTTATTTTCATTGACTTAGTTCAAGGAGATTTTAGAGTTTACAGGCAGTTAACATGAGGGCTCAAGTGGGAATCCGACGTACGGCAACATGGTTCTACAGAAATTGAAGAAATAATTCGTCAAGAGAATAATTCTCCCCAGGAGAAAATATATTTGGCCGTTGGAAAAGACTTGTGCGAGAGCGCCAATGCTGTAAAATGGGTGCTGCAAAACTTGAGTAATAGGGAAGAAACCCTAATAATCCTTCTTCATGTTCAGCTTCCACTTCGCTGCATACCAACACACAGTAAGCGTTTCAATCATTCGTTGTCTGCCTAGTGTACAAATTACCCTTTGTTTTCTTTCATAAATTAGACGTTTATGGGATTCCAGTGGGCAGAATTCCGGTGAAGCAAGTAAGCAAGGATGTCATGGAGGCCTACCTCAGAGACAAACATGAGGCGCTCAACAGTCGCATGCAAAAATATCTGGATATGTGCACAAGAGCCCAGGTACGCTTTTGCCTCACTTTGTAATAATTAGAGCTAAATGATAACCTAAGGCTTCAATTGATATTTGCACAGGACCCCGGTATGTTCCGCCCCACTTTCTTAAATAATTAAACCTATATGCATAAAATTCTAAAGTCTAATATAATTTTTTAATTTGATTGTGTGGGAAAAAAAATTCACTCATGCTCCTAAATGTTAATTAAAAAAATGTTTCCACAACAAAATACAAAAAACCATCATATAATTCAAGAAATAATTTTGAGTCAATCTTTAGTGATCCAAATCACATAGAATTTAGGTGGTCCTAATGCCTCAATAGCAACTAGAATCCGCATAAATGATATATCCACTGAGGATAGATTGAGGGATACTTCTACAAACATTAACGAGAAGGATTTTTCTTCCCAATTACAAAATTCAAAGAATGATGGTGCTAGCAGCAGTAATAACAACACTGGAGGCCAACATTTACTAACATTTTTGCTTTGCAACTTCCCGCCCAAGCTCGAATTTCAAACTGCAGGCTCCCATGCCTGCCTCCCCTGGGGGAGTTGCTACCCCCTTGGCTGACCCACCTTCTGGCCCTGATGGACCCCAGATTTCCTCTATCACGGCCCCAGCGATTGAGTCAACTGGGGAATCTCAAAAAGCATCCTCTTCTGTTGATACCCCGTTGTCCCCTAAACCTAACTGGAAAGGGGCCCTTGTTGGAGAAGCTCAACAATCTTTGGAGGAAGGCGCTGAACTATCACTCTCGAACCCTGTGGTGAATCGCACGATGGTAGACTTTCAGCTGGCCCTGGTTGGTCGATTCTTTAACTTTTGACCTACCATAGAAATGGTTAGAAAATGGGTGTCTAACCAGTGGAAGATCAAGGGTTCTGTCCTGGTTTCTGTTATGCCGGGAGGAATTTTTCTATTTAAATTTACCACTCTAGAGGACCTGTCCTATGTGTTGTCGGGTTCATGGGTTTATGCAAAGCACTTCCTGGCCCTTGCGAAATGGAAACCCAGAATCAATCTGATGATAGATCTAACAAGAACAACTCTGGTTTGGGTCCGTCTCCCTGGCCTCCCACTCGAGTATTGGGATGAGCAAGTCTTCCGATGGATAGGCGACTCCTTTGGCTCATTCATCATAATGGACCAGGTGACCCGTTCTAAATCCAGGTTGGTGTTTGCTAGATTCTGTGTGAATGTCACTATGAATAAAATCCTAACCAACTTTGTTATTTTAAAATCTAAACTGGGTAGACGGACCCAAGCGTTGGTGTATGAGAATGCTACTCTATTCTCCCAGAACTGTGATAGAAGAGGCCACTCTAGTGATACTTGCAAGTCTCCCAAGTCGGGAACAAAAAAAGGGAATAAGGAAAAAGGAATAGCTAAGGATCCACCCTCCATAGGTGAAGAGGAAAAGTTGGAGTCTAGGCGACCCTCGGTG
The DNA here is from genome assembly GCA_018584345.1 of Thuja plicata. Taxonomy (NCBI): domain Eukaryota; kingdom Viridiplantae; phylum Streptophyta; class Pinopsida; order Cupressales; family Cupressaceae; genus Thuja; species Thuja plicata. The sequence goes on along the minus strand of MU226855.1, from coordinate 1,682,414 downwards.
GCTAACAAAATGGAATCTGAAGATCTGGCACTTGAGGAAGGTGAGATCGTCCCCTCCTGGGAGTTAGATATGGGGTGTTCTGGTCCTTCTCCTGATCTGTCTACGAAGGAACCTATTCTCTAGCCTTTGGCAGAGCCATTAAAGACTCCCCTGATGCCCCCCTGACGGGAGGATGACTAACCCTACTAAGGAGGAACAACCTTCCATTGGGATTTCTCTCGAGTTACAAGCCCCAAAGCTGGATGCTAAACCACCCCCCCAAAGTTTGTGAAGAAGAACTCCTCCAACTCCCTAGATGGATCAGAGGATGAGGACGGGGAACGGAAAACATAAAAAAAGAAAACCAATCCTAAAAAGGCTGATGTGGGAATGGAAACACTCAGAGGAAGGCCTTTAGAATGGGTAAGGAGATCAAGAGGGTCCACAAGGGATGTTGCAGTAGGTAAGAAGCAAACCCTAGAATCTAGTTTCAAAAATAAGAGATGAATTGCCTCTCTTGGAATGTGAGGGGTTTGAACAGCTCCCTTAAACAAAATGTTGTCAAACATTACATCTTTGATCTCAAGCTGGATGTTCTACTCTTACAAGAGGTTAAGATGTCTGCTAGTAATTTCGCTACCCTGGCACCCAATCTTTGACTGAGGGCTGCTTTCCTTTACTCTGAAGCTGCGGGTGCATTTGGTGGTATTGCTACACTCTGCAACCTCAATAGAATAACTGGTCAGCTAGCTGCTTCTTCCCATAACTTCCTTGTTGTCACCTTTAGGAAGAATGGAACTGAATGGACCACCTTCAATATTTATGCTCCTAACACCCAGTATGGTAGAGCTTCCCTGTGGGTTGATCTTGGCCACCGGTGGGATTAGGACTTTCAGTGAACTTTCTATTGGCAGGTGATTTTAACACCCCCCTTATCCCTCAGAAAAGTGTGGTGGTCTAATGGATTACTCAGATAGCATGGGGGAGCTGGCTGATTTTATCTCTTCCACAGGTCTTCTTGACACCACTCTGAAGGGGAACCCCTTCGCTTGGTCCAACAATAGGAAGGGTACCCACCTCATCCAGGTGAAGCTGGATCGGGTCCTGGCCACCTCTTCATGGAACCTTTGCCTAAAATCTTCCTTGTCTTCCCTCCCTAGAACTACTTTAGATCATAACCCCCTCCTTCTCTGCTAGCTTGATGCCCCTAAAGTCAGCCCAGCGCCCTTCAGATTTGAAATTATGTGGTGCTCTCACCCATCCTTTAGAGATCAAGTGAAATTATAGTGGAAGACTAATATCAGGGGTACTGCCATGTTCATAATATCCCAAAAGCTTGAAATTATCAGAAGGGAGGTTAAAGGTTGGAGCAAACATAATTTTGGAGACTTTCGCAAAGAGAAAATGGATCTCTCTGAAACCTTAGATTCCCTCCAGGCCCAGTTGGCGTCTGGAAGCTACCCACCCTAGATTCAGGTGGACAAGGAGTTAACTAGACACAAGTGGCAGGAAACCCTAAAAAAATAAGAAATCTACTAGAAGCAGAGATCTAGAATCTAGTGGCTTACTGAAGGGGATAGGAACACGACCTTCTTCCATAGGTCTTCCAACATCCATAAAAGAAGAAATACCATCTCTTCTATTATGGATGAAGGAGGGAATGAAGTCAAGGAGAAGGATAAAATTAATCAGGTTGCGGTTAACTACTTTAAGGGGGTGTACTCTGAGAAGGGCCCTACACATCCAAACAACATCCAAAACCAACTCCTGGACCACATCCAAAGTGCTATTACTCTTAGTGATAATGACATGCTTACGAAGCAAGTCTCTAATGAGGAGGTCAAGAAGGCGGTCTTCACTATGGGAGCTTACAAAGCCCCTGGACTGGATGGATTTCCTCTGGCATTTTTTTAGGAATATTGGGACATTGTGGGGATTGATGTTACCCGTGCTACCAGAGACTTATTTAGGACTGGGCGCCTTCTCAGACATCATAATCAAACCTACATTTTGCTTTTCCCTAAGCTTGACAATCCTACTTCTATGTTGGATTTCAGACCCATTAGCCTCTGCAATACCTTCTATAAGATCCTTACCAAGATCTTGATTGGCAGAGTCAAGCCTCTTCTAGACAAGATTATCTACACTACTCAGAAAGGTTTTGTGCCAGTAGATAGATCCTGGATGCAGCCATTGCCACCCATGAAATCATCCATTCTATAGACAAAAGCAAGGTCCCAGGTATGGCCTTCAAACTGGATATCTCTAAATCTTATGACAAAGTTAATTGGTCTTTTCTGCTTAAAATTCTTGCTAAAATGGGCTTTAATGAGAAGGTTATCCAAATTATACAAGAATGTACTCAAACTGTTAGCTTCTCTATTCTTGTCAATGGCTCCCCTAGTGGCTATTTTATTCTAGAGAAGGGTCTTAGACAGGCAAACCCTCTCTCCATCTACCTTTTTATTATGGTGGCTGATGTGCTTAGCAGGAATCTATGTATGTTGTCTTCTATGGGAAGAATAAAAGGCATCAAATCTGCTTCTACCCTTCCTCAAGTGGTGTTAGAACAGTTTGTGGATGACACTTTCCTCTTTGGGTATTCTTCAGTGATTGAGGCTAGACAGTGGAAACAAATCCTTGAAAGTTATGTATGGGCTTCTAGACAGTGTATTAACTATCAAAAGAGCCGACTGTTCTTCTTCAATACCCCCATGGAGTTACAAAATAAGGTTCTTCAAATATTGGGTTTTCTAGTAGCTTCGCTTCCTTCTACCTACCTTGGCCTCCCCCTCACGGTCAATGAGGTGTCCCAAGATTTCTAGAATTCCATTCTTGAAAGAACCCAGAGGAAACTTGTTGGTTGGAAGGGGAAGTTTTTAAGCAATGCTGGAAAACTTCAGCTGGTGGCCTCCACTCTCCAAGGGATCCCTGTTTACTTCCTATCCCTCTTTAAAATTAGAAGCAACATGGCTGATAAACTTGAAAGGATTCAGATAACCTTTCTGTTGGCGGGGTCTGAAGAAAAGAAGAGGATTTCGCTTGTCAATTGGGACACTGTCTGCCTCCCGAAAAGAATGGGTGGCCTGGGTCTAAGAAAAATTGGTCTGATGAATAAGGCCCTTACTACAAAAGTGGCATGGAAGCTCATAGAAGGAAAATCAGACTGGTGTAGATTAATGGAAGCCAAGTAACTCCAAGGACATCCCTACGGGAGGATGTTCCACAATAGTGACCTCCCTAGTGGATCCAAACTCTGGATGAACATATGTAAATGTAAGACCCTTCTGTCTAAAGGATCTTTTTGGAAAATTGGAAATGGGAGACCCATCAAATTTTGGAATGACCACTAGATTATGAATCAACATAACTTGGGCCACAAATTCAAACCCCTTATGGACTATCTCAAACCTAACCTAGGTAATAGAGTCTCTAGCTACATCAATGGTAGAGACTGGAAGGATACACCTAATCAGTTAAAGGATAGACTGGACCTGCAACACTTGGCCAAGGATCTCATGGAAAACCTGACTAATATTAGAATTTTGGGGCGTGATGACTCTATTATCTGGGCCCCCACCCAGGTTGGTACTTTCTCTATTAAATTTGCTTACAATCTACTTCTAAAGGAAGAGAGTAACCTAGGGGATTGGAAGAAGGTGTGGATCCCTCAGCTCACACCAAAATTAAATTTTTTCTGGTGGACTCTAATGCATGGTAAGGTCCTAACCCAAGATAATCTCATAAAGAGAGGCTTCTCCATGGAAAATAGATGCGTCCTAGATGTAAGAAGGAGGAAGAAATAGTAAACCACCTTTTCATCCACTGTGACTATGCCACCAGCATTTGGCAAGGGATTATCAGCAAATTGGGTATCTTGTGGGCCCTAGGCAGAGAAGTGCATCAATTTAACAACTGGAGATCCCCTTCCAATCACCCTCTGCTCCAAATCCTCTGGCGTATGCTTCCCCCTCACATATGCTGGACAATTTGGAAGGAAAGGAACAATAGGATTTTCAGAGAGAATAGTAACCAGCCTGAGACCTGTCTCCATATTGGAACTAAGCTCCTGTGTGAGAATGCCAGGATGGCTAAATAGAATTACTGACAGCTAGAACCTCCTAGATGGGTTGTCCAGGTTTGACGATGTGAAAAGGATAGCTAGAAATGCTACCAGATGGGCCGCCCCTCCCAGAGGATGGACAAAATTAAAATTTGATGGGGCGGTAAATAATCTTGGTCAGGGAGGGGGTGGTGTGCTAAGAGATCATAATGGCACTTGCCTACTAGCTTATGCTGGGCCTATCAATAACTACACTATCACCTAGGTAGAAGGAATGACCCTTCTCTAGGGGATTAAATTCATGAAACAAATGAAATTCAGACAGCTGGAAATCGATGGGGATTCAAAATTGGTTGTTGAGGCTATCAGTAGTGGTGCTAGTGCAGGATGGAATGCTAGACCTATCATTATGGAGATCAGTGAGCTTCTCAACAGCTTCCAGCGCATGACTATAGGTCACACATACAGGAGAGGGGAATTCCGTTGCTAACTCAATGGTAGCAATAGGCCTAAAACAAATCAAACTCAATTGTTGGAGGGTGATTAGTGACTTACCTCTGGTGACTTAGCAACTCATCATGGGAGAAATGAATATTACTATTTAAATGTGCCAGGCTGTCATATTCATTATGAATCCTTACGGGATCATGTGCTGGCGTGTTCGGGTGATTTTTGCGATTATGGAAAGGAGAAATCAAATTCCTATAAACAATTATCATTACCTTTCGAATGTGTGGAGTAAGAGCTATCTAAATCAGAGGTTTTTTTTTTCTATCCCTACTATTATTGCTATTAATGGCACCTGGAGATCCGTTAGATCTGGCTATACGAAGGCCGTTTTCCAAAATTTTCAAGACCAGCATTTTAAGTATAATCTTTCCTCGGAAAGGCTTTACAAAAACAAGTGGTTTTTTATGGCCTGCAAAAATGCTCAGCTCTTAGATTTCAAAGATATTCTAGCACAGGAGGAGCAGACCCTTGAAATGAGAGGAAACACTCTCTGCATTGAGCCTGATAACATTGATGAGGCTTTCACTTTTGATGCACTGGTGACTCATTACTACAAAGAAACATGCATATGGGTTTTCATGGAAAGAATGAAAGGTGGGCATGACGAGCGAATCTCCAAATAATTTGTCTCTTCCTGGAACAACAGGAGTGTCTCGGTTGGGGGCATCCACTTCCAACTGAATGAAGAGGTCATAGCTAAGGTGAATGGGATCCCTATGGTGGGGAGGAAATACAATAAGACCAGTCAGACTCCTGACCCTACCAGCCTCAAATAGTTTTTCAAGGACGGTGAGCTGTCGGTGAGAAAACAAGGGGGATTCAATAGGGAGGAGCTGTCGGACTTCTGGCCAAAAATTTGCCTCATTGTGATGAAGTATTTCACACTGGAAGGTAATTTCACTGTGTTTTATAACTACCACTTACCATTAATGAATCATATTAGAAATAAGGATTTAATTTCCATACCTTTCTATCTTTTGCACTCCATAGAGAGTAATGTCCTAGATATTAAAGGCAACCCTGATAGAGCTATCCTCCATCAGGGCCTCCTTCTCTGGCTCTATTAGTTTCACAAAGCTATCTTCCCAGCACCCCAACCCCCTCTGATTATCTAGATGATGCCCCAAGAGGAGCCCCTAGCCAAAACTGAAAATCCCACCCATTCCTCCTCCCAGTCCATCTGTATCACCCAGGAGCCTAAGCTGGATGATAAAAAGGGTACGACCCACAAAAAAAGTGTTAAAAACCCTCTCAGTAGGAAGGAGGGTCAGGAGGAGTCTTATGTCTCTGAGTTTATGGAGTACAAAGAGGGGAAAGAGCCTGACAACACTCCTGAGACTGATTTTAGGCCCAAAAGATGAAAAATGATGGAGAGCCAGGTTAATCTGGAGGTGGACTTAAGTGGCTCAAGTCACCGGAGGTCAAATAGAATTGCCAAGTAATAGTGTAAAACTAGGTTGATGGAAACTGCCTCTAAAGAGCTTTCCCTGTCTGAATATGACTCCCACTCCACCAAGTCCAAGAAAGGTTCCTTGGATGGGTATATGAGTCCCCCTAGGACTGGTAACACTCCTTTGCCCAACCTCTAGCAAACCATGGAAATGCCCAATAAACCTACCCCACCCCTGAGTCCTCCTCAGGATCCTCAAGATAAGCCCCATAATGTGGCCATGGAGGACAAAAACAAATTTAAAAGCACCCTGAAAAGGAGGTTCTCAAATTTGGACAAGGATATTATGGAGATTAAGAAGAATATGCAGGATCTGATGAACCATTGCATGAGGACCAACAAATTTTCCTTGAAGGTCATGCATGCTTCAGCTATGACCCTCTGTCATGTGTAGGAAAAGCTGGCGGGCGACAGGCTGGAAGCGGACAAGGACAACAAAGATCTGTTGTTGTTTCTGCAAGAGGAGTGGGCTAGGACCTTGCTGTCTAAATAGCTAGGTGGGAAGAACTAATCTCTGGTGTCCATGTGTTGGTTAATTTTGGCTGGGCTTGGCCCTCGGATCCCTTGTTTTGCAATTCGAGATAATGTTAGTTTTTATATATTTTTGTGTAGCCCTGCATGGCTTATAACTGATACTTTTTATGCTACTTTTCATCTTAAGTACTCTGGTTTAATCCTGTTGATTAGTACTGTGGTTTATGTTTTTGATAGGGGTAGAGTTAGATTTGGTGATTATGCTATTAAAATGTTCTACCTGCTTTCACTAGTTCCATTAATATGTTGTTAATGTGCTACTAGTCCTTTGTTCCATGGGCCACCACCTTCTTACTGCTTTATCTATCAAAAACAACAATGGAGGCCAAGAAAGATATAAAAATCAGAATTATTCTAGTGGAAACAAAGGATGCGTAGGTGCTCAAAGAGGAAGAGGCAGAGACAGTTTTGATAAAAGGAATATCCAATGCTATCATGGCAATAGGTATGTACATTTTGAGAAAGAGTGTAGATTGAAATCAGGTAACAATAATGCCAATTAAGCTCAACAAAATGAAGATCCTTCCTCAAATAATTTGTTTTTGTGTTATGGAAAAGTTGAAAATAATGTGAATGATGTTTGGTATTTGGATTATGGGTGCTCTAATCACATGTCTAGTGATAGGGAGATATTTTCAAAGTTGGATGATGGTTTTAGATCCAATATTACTCTTGGTAATAATAATTCAATGGAGGTTGTAGCCAAAGGAGTCATGGATGTTTAGACAAAAGAAGGTATGAAAAGTGTTCTAGATATTTATTATGCTCCAAAATTGAAGCATAATTTATTGAGGGTTGGGAAGCTATGTGAGAATAATTATAGAGTAGTATTTGAGAATATGAAATGCACTATCTATGATAAAAATAAGGGCAATTAAGTAATTATCATTGTTCCTATGACAAATAATATGATGTTTCCTTTGAAGTTTGGTGAAAATGATAATCATCTTGTCAATATGGCTTATGAGGATAAAAGTTGGTTATGGCATCTCATGTATAGCCATTTGAATTTCAATAGTTTGAAGCTTCTAAAATCAAATGCATTGGTTCTTGGGTTACCTAAGGTTGAAGAGCATACCAAGATTTGTGAAGAATGTAAAAAAGGAAAGCATCCAAGGGAATCATTTCTGAAAGACAATGCATGAAGGGCTCATCACCCACTTCAGCTTATTCATTCAGATATATGTGGTCCTATGTAGACACAAAGTTTGCTAAGTCATCATATTTTATCACTTTTATTGATGATTACTCATGAATGTGTTGGGTTTATTATTTGAAGACCAAAGATGATTCTTTTGATACTCTCAAGAGGTTTAAAGCCCATGTGGAGAATGAAAAAGGGAACACAATAAGGTGTTTGAGAACAAATCATGGAGGAGAATTTTTCTCAAATGATTTTCAGAAGTTTTGTGAGATAAATAGGATCAAAAGACAACTCACAACTGCATAAACACCTCAACAAAATGGGGTGGCTTAAAGAAAGAGTCATACTATGGTATAAATGGCAAGGAACATGTTACAAACCAAGGGTTTGAAAAACTCTTATTGGGGAGATGCAGTTGCTACAACAGTCTATATCCTGAATAGAATTCCTACAAGTGCCCTAAAGAAGATGACCCCATATGAAGCATGGTATGGGAAAAAACCTAACGTAAATAATCTCAAAGTTTTTGGTTTTTTTGGCTTATGTTCATGTACCTTCTCATAATAGACAAAAGTTAGATCCTAAAAGTGAATCATGTATTTTTGTGGGTTATAGTGAGGAGAGAAAAGCTTACAAGTTGTATAATCCTATTAATAATAGGGTTATTATCTCACGAGATGTATTTTTGATGAAGTGGGAGTATATGGTAATCAAAAAGACCATATTGACAAGTTCAATTCAGTTTTGAATGATGATATTATTGATAATAATAATCATAGGTAGCCAACCATTGACTCTATGCCAAGATCTCCAAGTCCACCAAGCAGCCCCTCATCATTTCCAAGTAAAAGTCCATCTTCTACAAGAAAGGTAAGAAGATTAAGTGACATTTATCAGAGTTGTCAAAATCAAGCACATGAAGAAGATCCAGTAGGTGAGACAATAAATTTTGCATTACTTGCTAAAGCTGATTTTGAACCATCATGTTTTGAAGATGCATGCACTAACATGGTTTAAAAGGAAGCAATAAAAGATGAGATTGATTCAATTCACAAGAATGAGACTTGGGATCTTGTAGATCTTCTACATGAGAAGAAAAATATTGGCATGAAATGGATCTACAAGATCAAGTATAACAATGATGAGAGTGTTGAAAGACACAAGGCAAGATTGGTTGCTAAAGGTTTTAGTCAAAGGTATGACATTGATTATGAAGAAATGTTTGCACGTGTAGAAAGACAAGAGACTATTAGGATGCTGATTTCACTTACAGCTGAAACAAAATGGAGCATTCATCACATGAATGTGAAAAGTGCCTTCTTAAATGGGTACTTAGAAGAGGAAGTATATGTGGGACAGCCACAAGGTTTTGAGATTCAAGGCAAAGATCTTGTCTACAAATTGAAGAAGGCTTTGTATGGCCTCAAGAAAGAACCACGAGCATGGTATGCAGGGATTTATGGTTATTTTAAGAAAAATGGCTTCCAAAGAAGTAAGAGTGGGCCTACCCTTTACTACAAACATGAAGGTAATAATATTGTCATAGTAAGTTTGTATGTTGATGATTTATTATATATGGGTATTTTTTTTAAGATGAATGAGGAATTCAAAGTTGCTATGATGCACGAATTTGAGATGAAAGATCTAGGTCTCATGAAATATTTTTTGGGAATGGAGGTTTATCAAAGTGATCTAATGAAATTTTTGTTTGTCAAACAAAGTATGCAAAGGATATGTTGAAGAAATTTGATATGGTTGATTGTAAACCTCTTTCCACTCCAATTGCTCATGGATTTATATTGTGTAGAGATGATGGTGTTCAAATTGTTGATTAGACATCATACAGAAGTATTGTTGGGAGTTGGATGTGTTTAACTCAAACAAGGCCTAATTTTGCATATTTAGTTTCATTGATTTCAAGGTATATGAAAAATCCATCAGAGATGCATATGCAGGCAACCAAGAGAATTTTGAGGTATGTGAAAAATACTATAGATTTTTTTTTATGAATAGTGACTTTTCAATTAATAAAATATCAAAGTTACATATCCACAAACACTATAGATTTTGGTATTCACTACTTTTCTAAAATATTTGAGCTTGTTGGTTTTAGTGATTTAGATTGGAGAGGTAGTTTGGATGACCAAAAATCTACATCTGGTAATTGTTTTTCTTTGGGTTTTGGTTTAATCACATAGAATTCAAAGAAGTAAAATATTGTTTCCCTATCTTCTACAGAAGCTGAATATGTTGTAGTTACTTCAGCTGGCACACGAGCTTTATGGCTCATAAATATTCTTGAAGAAATTTGTGAGATACAGGTTCAGCCTACTGTGATTTATTGTGACAATATTAGTGCCATTAAATTGGTCAAAAATCTAGTCCATCATAGTAGGACAAAGTATTTTTATTCAAAACAAAATTTTATTAGAGATTTGGTACAGAATAAATCGGTTGAATTAAATTATATCAACACTAAGGAGCAAATTATGGATATCTTTACGAAGGCAATTGCAAAAGATCAATTTTTGGCATTCAAAGATCAAATTGTTGGCCCTCTTAGCATCAAGGGGGAGTATGAAAATTGATGCATGTGTTTTCATGATTTTTGAATCCCTATTCCACCGCTATTCTCAAATCATGATTAGTTCAGTTTTTCTATTATTTGATTTTATAGTTTCATGCAAAACTTAGGGGAGTTTATTATTATTTAGTCCATAGTAGGTGTGTGTTAACATGCAATTTTTAGTTTTAGTTATCTAAAATAAACAACATGTTGTGCATGCACAAAATTCATTAGTTTTAGTTTATCTTGGTCATTCTTTGTTGTTTACACATGTTGTAGACCTTTTAAAATGTGAGATATGTAATGTATTATTGTAAAAAGAAATAAAGATCATTTTTCTCTACTATAATAGAGCATACTCTGCTATGGAAAAGAATTCTTTTTCCATGTATTATATAATTTTTTTCCCTAAATTTTCTATGTGCTACTGCTATTAAGATCCTACAAGCTAGTGATGACATAGCCAGGTACACAAAAAAACTAACTTGTATATTATTCTATTTTCCAATATCCTTAGGGTTTCTAGTTATTATAAATTTTTACAAAAACATGTACAACAAGATGAGGATGTGAACTCAAGGTATAGCGAACGGTGTCTGAAGGCACGCCATTGATTCCTGCAACATATCAATTATGTATAAAGAAAAGTGGGTATTGCATAGGCCAGGCTCTCTAGTGAATGGTGGTCAGTATAGTATAAGGCTTCAATTCATAGATATAAATTATTTATTTATTTATTTTATCTGCAAATAAGTTTTTGGTTGGTTTCATTTGAACTAATTTTGAGGCTAAAATTTAAAAGCACCAATTTTGTTGGATGTTTGCTAATTTAAAGTACTATCCTAGGACTCTAAGAGATTCTAAACTCCCTTGTCATATATGGTGAGGGAACAGTCAGATCCATGTACAATTGAGCCTTCTTCAGAAAATTGTACAATTTTAGCATGACAATTTTAGGTGGGGATCCGCACATCTACAATCCAACTCCATCTATTGCGGTGAGGAAAGATAGTACATCTACATGGTATGAAGAAGTGAACGATTCATAGAGAACGTTCATGACCGATAAAGATTACTCTAGTTCAAATTGGAGGGCAGTACAAAAATACATTTTGATGGAGTCTACACTTATGATGGTTATCAGCCTCAACCCCAAGGAAATCAGGTATTTACTCTCGACCAATTAGTGAGAGGTGTTAAGAGCAATGAATATGGATGTGAATGGTGGTAATTAGTTTCAATCTTGTCAATAGTAATTACTATGTTGTCAATTAGTTCTAATTAGGTGTGTGTATATAACCCTGTCCCCACGACTCAGCTCAGCGACCCAGCATCCCATATTTTGGGTACCAAGAGTGAGCTGAGGTGAGACTAATCTTCATAGGATGAACTAAACCACTCACAATCCAAGTTCATCAGGAAAATCTAGGCAAGTCAGACCTGAGACCATGAGACATCCACCCACAACCTCAAACCAACTACGCTACCCATGCAGGCTTATTGTAAAAATATGTTATGACATTATAATTTCTCTAGTGAAAAAAAAATGTTGGTATTACTATTTTGTTTCTTATATTATGTTTTGTGACATTGTTACTATTATTTTCTTAATTTTTATCATGATATTAAATTGAGATTGCGTATGGTTCTATCATAGTTGTGTGTCCAAGTCAAAGTGAGCATTTTGATTTGTGAGGATCCTAATTCGTATATTAGGTACATAAAGTTTATAATAGAAAGAGTAGTGTAAGTGTGGTTTGTGAAAGTGTTTTGTCTTTGAGTATATGTAGTGGTCTAAGAAAGGAAAAGGACATTTTTTTAAGAGCTTTTATTTCAAAATATTGTTGATATGATTGATTGGATTTGATTTGTGAAGAAGATGATGAAATCAACTATTTGAATGCATATTAGATATGTTGGGTGCATCAAAGCACATTTATAAATATTGTCAAAAAAAATATAGGTTACTTGACATGTCTTCATTTAGATGTTCTAAGACAATAAGTGCTTGATATTTCAAAAAGATGAATGTGTGCTCATATGGAAATTTGGAGATTGTTTGGTTATAAGAAGGATGTTGCAATTATTACATGAGGCAAAATTATGAATAGAATAGTATCAAAATAAAACTCTACTATTATCCCACGATCTTTAGAAGTTAGTTGAAGTACAAAATATAATGGAAGTGCAAAATATCATACTTTGTAAGAAAATCAACATACACAATTGAAATAAAATAGAAAAAAGAAAAAGACAATCAAGCTCTATTTACTATCCAATCTATATTAGATATCTCATAATTTTAATGTATTAATTGTATGATAAACTCAAAGGATGGATGAGCGGCTTTGCAAATTGTAGGCTAATGATCTAACAAAGTTAGACTAGTAATACTTCAAAGATTTCATAAATATTTCAAAAACTTAAGGACGGAATGATTTAAATTTATTTAGTAATTTATTATAAGAAATTTAGTGTTTTGAATTAGATTCAAACTCAAGAAGTTGTAATAGAATAAGAAATATAAAAATTCTTCTAAGACATATGTTTCCTACATTTGATTTATTTGTGATAGCCAATAAAGAAAGAAAAGATATAATTACATTCAAAATGGTAGAGTTGATAGATTATTTGAAATCTCATGTAGAGTACATGAAAACATATTTAGAGTTAATATTGTAATCCTTCCAATTTACTATAATAATTGAAGAAAAGGAAGAAACCCTAAATTATCAATCATAAAAATCTTAAAGAGAGCCTTGCATGAGTAGAGGAAATAGTAGAGTATGAGGAAGAGGAAATAATTAAAAGAGATTTTTTTTTGGATCATAAAAGTATCCCATGTATTGACAATGTAACGTAAGTGCAAAAAGGAGAAACATGGATGCAATAAGTCAAGAGATAATTTTATTGAAGATGTTTTTAAATATGCAAAGTACTCCACATTTTGAACATAAAATTTGTTAAAATAACTTCAAAAGTTCATGTTTCTCTGGGAGATGAGATGATCAAATCATATGACAAGTAAATCTAGTCTTTTTTTCAAATCACATGATTCTAGAAATTGAGAAAAAATTGGTGATTATTAAGAGGTTGGCATAGTGAAAAATGTAACCCTGTAATGAATACTAAGCAAGAAGAAATTTACTAATCTCCCTTGTTAACCTATGTCACAAAGTGATCAAGAACAAGGCTAAGAGCCTAAACACATGGTGAACAAACTAAAGAAGATCTGTGGCCTTCTTACCATGTATTAATCACTAGTAGCTAAATAGATAAACAAGACACAAAACATAGGTGAGTCACTTTCTTTCCCAACCATAAAGCCTTACACTTCCTTGGGATTCTACCTAACTTGCGAAATTCCCAAGCCTGCAATACCTAGCATCCTAGAAAAATATAAAAAGATAAGGGATATCTGGCAGCGGTGAAACTTACTACAAAGAACATATTCCCAATGTAGAACATAATCATAGATGTGGTAGGGAGATGAAACATAGGCAACATATTTAAGAAAACATATGCAAACAACTTTGACCAAAGTGTTTTAATACCAAATTTATACTAGCAGGTAGAGTGAAAAAGACAACGTCACTTCTACCCTTCCCTTTTTTGCCCACATTCAACACCCCTCACTCTTAAATAAGATTTCAAATACTCATACATAGTAAGTAAAATGATGCAACTCATGCATATCATATATTTTATTTTCATGCAATAATGTATTAAACAAATATGTGGATATCACACAACAAGTTAACTATTCAAATACCCTTCCCTTTTTTTCCCACATTCAACACCCCTCACTGGAAAATAAGCTTTTGAATACTCATACATAGTAAGTAAAATGATGCAACTCATGTGCATGTCATATATTTTATTTACATACAATAATGTATTAAATAGTTACATGGATTTCACACATCAAGTCAACTAGTCAAAGAATCATGCCTTTCATCATAAATAGTCTCATACATCATAGGCAATCACATAATGTTGTCAAATAAAATATAATACATAAGAAGAAGGAGGTGTTGACCATTCTTTCAAGAATGAAAATAGTGTATCATTAAAAAATAATTCTAATCTATTTTCATCAAGATATGTATACCTACTCATCATACATCCATGCAATGCTCCTCATAGCATGAAAACTCATATCAGGCATATTGATCAATGTAAACGATCTTGAAATATGAATGCAAGAATCAGATTGGTATGTTCTTCGCAATGTACTCCCTTATACATTCTATTAATGTTCCACATTGAACATGATAGGAAACATCATAGGAATAACAACATAGAATACAAACTCTAGCCACCTCAAGATCATAAGAAATCTCAAAATCAAAGTTCACAAATTTTCAATTCAAAATCCCAAAAGTGGTGTGCAAAACCAATAGAATAAATGCAAAAAAACCACATTCAGTAGATAATAGAAAATTTGGTGGCTAGATGGTCATAAGAAAACAAAAAAAAATTCAAGCTAGCCCTTCATCACTTTAAAATTTATTAAAGCTAAAATAACATATCCAATTGAAAATCAAAACACATATAAAAAGTGATTAATACTAGTCACAAAGTGGGAGTAGATGATACACGACACCTTGCGTCCAAGGTCCACTAAAGAAGATGACCAAACTCCTAAAAAAACTAGATCTCATGTAATACAACTTGATAATTATATCCTTTTCTTTTTTGCAATCTCATGCATTCCTAAATGAAAAATGCAAGATGCAATTAATTTTTCAATATTCTATAGTTTTTATTTTCTTATATGACATGTTACATTCATTTCCTAAGAATCTCATGAAGATCTAATATCAAAATCCTTGCATCACACATGCAAAATGCATCACTTGCATAATATAATACATATTTTCATCATTATCTGAAGTTAAGTCGAAATATTGTTTTTGGAAGGCAGTCATATCTTAGTGAAAAAGTCAATCATCACTTAACTACACACTTAAATAAGAGAAATTTACCTCCTTTCTTGCTTCACACATGCAGGAAAATAGGAATTTAATTTTAAGTGCAACACACACAAACAACACACTTCACAGTTTCTCAAATATTATATAATTATGCAATTTTAGACAAAAATGCAATCATACCAAATATGAGATACACAATTTACCAAGCACTTCAAAAATATTTCCAAAGAAAGAACAAGAAGCCTGACACAAAAGTGGTAATCCCAGGTGAAGGTGACTATTTTAACATCTATAATTCCAATAAGAGACATCCCTTGCTTTCCTATCAAGAGTAACCTTAACTAGGAGCCACAACTATAAACCCATGTAATTAACACTTATGTACATAGACTAGACATTAGTTGACTTACTGTTTGTGTGACCAAGGGTCATGGCTAAGCATAGAAAACTCTAGGCCCTAGATTTGAACTCAGAGCTCTCATACCAAATGTAAGGATTGAGACTTCGACAACATGTCAAATGTAAGTAAATAAAAAAAGACAAATGAGACTGTAAACTAAGTCAAAGGTTGAATCCACATATCAACAAAACAAATAATTCTCACAAAAAAATACAAGGTTCAACCAACTAGTCGAGTATAATAAAAGCGAAGACACGAGTCTACAAATAAGGGATTGTGCTGACAAAAACTATTGAATACACCAATATACACCAATATTAAAATAAACCACAAGATATTTTGAATCAATTTTGACATAAGAAATAGTAAAAGAGCCTTCATTTAGGC